>VWYH01007991.1:455968-471842 GCA_013399365.1 Pampusana beccarii | reverse complement strand
CTATTCATATTTTAAAATAAATTAGGGGATTCTACATAAACTCCCAAGAAAAAAAAAAAAAAAAGTTTTAGAATAAATTCATATTGATCTGCAGATGACAAAAGAGGACATAAAACTCTCCTCATAGTCCATAGTTCTGTAGTGGGTCTGAGTCACACTTTAACATTTTGTGGCCAAGTGAAGGAGGGGCAGAAAGACAAGCAACAACACCCAGAACCTCTGTGTGAGTTCCTCAGAGTACGCTCTGCACAGCTAGATGGCTGGGCAGAGGCTGGCTCCTCAGTCCCTTGAACTATAATGCTACTTAACTTTTCACCCTGCAATGAACACTGTGCAAGAAAGAAGCAACACTGAAGATCTGTTACTATAAAGTCTGGCACTGAGGGGAATTCTGGGGCAGCAAAATTCCCTCAAAAATCACCACTATATTTAGGTGAGATACTTTGAGGTACAGTTTAGCAAAACCCATAACTTACCATTCTTGGTAATGGAAATTTATAATGTCTGCTTTTAAAATACTATAGCCATGAAAGAATGGGCATCTGTTTCTGAGTGAGTTTCTTGCAGGCTGACAGCTGTGCTGTCACTGCAGTTAAGATGTCCAGCTGGGTCATCACTTTGTAGAAAGTAACCCACACAAGCCCATAACAGTGTCAGAGTAGCCCTGGCACCAAAGTACTAGCAGTTTTACTATGATCATCATATTGCTGCACCTCGTGGTTTCTGGGTTTGCTCAGGGAAACAAAGACACAGGAAAGAAAATGGAAAGAAACAAGGTTTAACAGTAGTCAAGAAGCATTAACCCTGCATGGGTTTCTGTTCAGAAACGCATACAAGTGCCAAGCAGCAGTAATGCTGGGGGCCTCAATGCTACTGTAATGGCTAGATTATTGTGCAGGAAGGTACATAAACCTTCTACCTCTTCAAATGAGGTGTGTGATAAAGAGTTATTTCAATTTTACACATGGAAAATGAATGCCTGTAGTGGCTTTATTACATACCAAAGTAAGGTTATGATTCTGTGAGGCAGTATTTATGAAAACTTGGTAAGGATTTTCAAAAGTTTCATGACAGAGTGAGAGAATATCCAATAAAGACACTCAAAACCATTTCCTCTCCCATCTACCCACTTTTTCTTCCCATGCCTCTTTTTCAATAATGTGTGGTAAATGCACTTTTTCTCTATAAGGTGACTCAGCAACTTCCTGAATATGGAGTGTTATTCTATCGTGTATCCCAAGAGAAGAAAGGAACAGGAGGGGACATCATCCTGGGAATCTGTGCCAAAGGCATAATTGTGTATGAGGTCAAAAATCACACAAGAATTGCCAGTTTAAGATTCCAGTGGCGTGAAACAGAAAGAATTTCAGCTCATGTGAGTTGGAACCAAGTGAATATCTTCTCCACTCTACTACTACTTTATTCCTGTTCTGCCTGTCACTTTGATAAATTATTGCATTTAGAGCTAGGATTAGACTTACTCTGTACAGGTAAGTCCTTTTTGAAAACAGTGCAAAATCAAGGCTGGATCTAGATGTGGATACCAAGATACTCAATTCTTAGGCTTTGTTCTGTGTTTTTTTACCAAGGCGAGATTCAAATTACTGTAAAATGAATGGTGTTTATTACAAAGACTACATCAAACCTCTTTATGGCATATTCCATATTAATCCTCTCATCTTCTCTTTTTTTTTTTTTTCCTACCTACATCAGGTTATGGGGTCTTGTCTCCCTCTTCCCAGATCTCATTATTCCCATTCGCATCTCTTAGTATTGGTGTCTGTTAACAAAATGGTATTGGTGACAAGATTGTGACCCTTTCTAAATAGTATTCTGCCATGAGAGGTATATCAATCTATCACCACAGAGTTTAGATGCCAACCCGCATCACACATTTCCCAGCCTGTTTGATCTCACAAAATGACCCTCCTGCTCCTTGAAGATATTGGCATTTTCACATTAAATTGGTTTAATAATTCTAAATACCTGTAGGTCCACATTTTTCCAATTCTATCAACTTGCTTTCAATGCAGTCGATGTCCAAAGGCTCTTGACTTTTGACATAGGGCAGTTATGATCCCAATGACAGACACCTCACTAACAACTGGTGAATTTACAATAGGCATTTACTGCACCCACAAGGCATGCAGCCAGGCAGAAATACAACTGAACAAACCAACAAGTTTATACAAATGAACTTTCAGTCCCTCAGTGTAATGACTGATATATGAAGCAACTGATGCCTTTCTTTTCCCTTTAGAGAAAAAAATTCATGATTGAAAGCAGCTTCAGTGGCAAGAAACACACCTTCATTACTGATACAGCAAAGACATGTAAATATCTACTGGATCTCTGCTCTGCCCAGCACAAATTCAATGCACAGATGAATTCTAGGCAACTTCGGCAAACTTCATCAGGTGAGGTATAAAAGCACTTGCATTATTCAGGCCATACGACGCGGCTAGGTTTTAGGAAAGGTGCATTCAGTGAAGCTGAGAATCAGAACTTGCCACATCAGTTTCACTGTGCTTCAGTTTTTCATTTGCAGGCTGGAAAATAATGTCTCCTACTTCACTGGAAGTTAGAGGTGTGTAAGTCTAATTGAGCGTGTGATGCGAGTGGGCACATGAAGGCGGTGGAAAGAGGTTCTCTGATGATAATAACTATGTAGCTAAACTCAGATTAAGAAAAAAAAAAAAAAGGGCACAATTACACTTCCTTCAGGAAACCTGCTGAGAATTCTGAAGAAATGTATCAGACTTATTCCTAATGTAACCTGAGAAATGTAACCTGTTCCACACAAAGAATAACTAAAGTAGCGCCCAAATATGCTGGAGCTGAATTTAATTAACTCATTATGTTTCCATGAGACAGGGGTTCAACCTTACTGTCCAGTCCCAGGGCAAAACCACTGAACCAAAGGCACATCAGTCACACACACTCAACTACGTAGCTGTTTGCTGCTCTTATCTTAGATTATGCCACGTCTGTGGAAGACAGGACTAATACCTGCTTAGACTTCAGACTTTCCATAATTTTTAAGACAAGGTTCTGCTCAACCCAGGGCAGTTACATAGCACTTCTCATCCGTGGTTCTCAGCATGCTCTGTAAAGATGGGTGAGGATCATTATGGGGAAACTGACACACGTGAGAAATAACAGCCTAAGATGACAACTTTCATCACTCTTGACTTCAGTGGAGCAACATGAGTTTTCACCAGTGGAAAACTGTAGAAGTGCTGGCAACAAATTTTATCATGGGAGGATATAATGGGATGATTGATATACTGCTTCTTTCCTACTAAAATTATTTCATGAGAAGTGAAATTCCAGCTGCACAAATTTCTTACCATGAAAAAAGTTGCTTGGATGACATTTAGAGGTTCAAGGCACCTTTTGTTGCTTGGGCTCCTGTGACTTACTGGGACTGTGATTTGTAACATACAAATGAGAGCTCATAGTGAATCTTAAAGTTTCCTGTGTTACATTTGCTTCTGGTAATATATCTTAATAAAAATTCCTACATTCCATATATAAGAGAATAAAAAGTCTGGGAGCTAAGAAAATTATTACCCAAGTCCTGATTACAAGTACCCCAAATCACTGAAACAAGCCAGACTTGCACAAGCCATGTGACTGTAGGTTCTGAGGTTTGTTGTGTGCTTACTGTCCCAGAAAAGGGGCTTTGTGAAGGCAATGACAAGCAGTAGTTCAAAATGCTGCCTCTGTCACCAGAGTGAGGCTGTAAGAGATTATGAATTTCTTTCTGCACAAGGGCAACTCTTGCTTCTGCTGCACTGTTCAGATGTATAAGTCACCATCTCTTCAAAACTTGCTTGTAACCCCCTACTTTGAAATCACCATGACAACTCTCAGACTGCACTAGTACTATGGACAGCTAAGCCTTAACAAAGAATCCTGATCAAAGTAAGTGAGGGAAGAGGGAGCCTAGGTTTAATGCTGCAGAGTAGTGTTCTAGAAAGTTGCAGTCAGGCTAATATTTTTTAGAAAAAATGTACAGGAGGTCAGCTGGCACATACAAGCAGAATTAAAACCCACATTTGTGCTAGCCTGTACCAAGCAGGGTTCTTGTTTTACTTTCTGGTGTGTCTCAATTGCCTGCTGTCTCTCTCTCCTTCAAATCCCCTCTCCAGCCCACCAGTTGAGAACCTAAATAAAAATTAACAATGCCTCCTCCAGCAGTATCTTGTTTCAGGTAAATAAAATCTTTTGAGAGGATGAATTTGTGTACAGCAAAGCCAAGATGTCATTAAGCAAGTAGCAGATTTCAAACAGAGGTGGAAAATTGGCTAGCAAGTATTGCCACTGAGATGGCCCCCTACTCAACTTCACTTGTGCAGATTACTCAGAGAGAACAGCTAGCTCCTTGGCTCCTCTCTGAACTTAAGAGGGCACTACATGTTAGTAGAGCTCCAGTCTTCTCAGATATGTGTGTATTGGAGCAATGGGCATGGGAAGGATGGGAAACTAACAACCCAGCTAATACACACTCTGACAGACACATATTTCTCATAAACTGAACATTTTCAAAATATACTTTACAGAGATATTCAGGTTTAAATTATACAGGGTTGTACATTTCTTCCATCTTTGTAGAAATTGAATTTGCAATACAATTCGTAGAAATGAAATCTAAATACAGTATGTACTTTCTATGAAAGAAGTGGATTAGAAATCCTTTCTGCTCATTCCAAGGCCTATATATCCTCAAGGATACCAGAACAAATATAACTGTAATGCCAATCTTTCTTCATGTCATGTTCAAAAGGTTAGAAAGAAAGCACCTTTGAGCTTAAAAAGATGGAATAATACCAGTGGATTTATCTTTCCTTCCTCCACCTTTCTCCTTTCTTGTTCAGAGGAAAGTAAATTTGTGGAAATAGACAAATCAAATTCTGCATATGCAGCTCAGCATGAACACCTTGCCTTGATTCAGAGACTGTCTCGTTCAGAGAATGTGCTCTACGGAGCAAACCTGGAAAATATTTCTGCTGGGATGATGAGCAAATCTTGTGACAACCTCAGTGTGGAAACCAACAAGACTAGAGACAAAAGCAATCTGGGCAGGTAGGTTGGCTTTTCCTCTAAACATTTGTAAGAATACTCAGTCGTAGACTACTTCATTGCAAACTTCTATGACAAACTGTAAGGCAGATTTTTTTTTTTCAGTCTTTATTGTGGTTACACCAAAAGGCACCATCAGGCCTGGGGCTTCATGACCAGCAGCAATGCAAACACAGCCAGGATGCTAACAGTCCAACAGATAAGAACTTGAAAATGAGTGACATTTAAATTTGTATGAGACTCAGGAATGAACCTCTTACTGGGCTATGGAAAACGATAAAAAGAAGGGAGAATAAAAGTAAAATCTTTAAGGACTGTATATCTTCTCTGGAAATGGCAGTACATGAACTGCATGCACGGTGGCAGCTGGGTTTGAACAGGCCTTACCTAATTGATTCCTCTATGTCTAAAGGTGCAAATCATAGAGAACAGTGTAAGAACTTCTCCCTTTACATTTGCATTGGTACATTCACCAGTGTAGGCGGTTACTATAGCTGCACACAGTCTCAAAGTCTTTGAAGAATTCTAGTGCCTTTTAGAATACTAAGAGTTAGAATAGAGCCAAGAAGAACAGGAACTACCAGGAAAACTTTCAGATGTGGTTTTGTCTAAATGGACAGCAGGGCTAAATGAATCATGCTGAGGCTATGCTGCGTTTTCCTGATGCCTGCACTCAGCTCAGAGAAAAACACAGAGGGAAATCAGTCATGATGTGAGTGGTCTAATGGCAGCTGTTATTTGGAAGCAAATGCTGGCAAGAATAAACTACCTCTCCCCTACAATGAAATGTGGCCCAGAAATCAGAATAGCTGTTGAAAGGCTATAAACATGTGTTTTCCCAATTTAGCTCTGACAGACCGATGACAATGAAGAGTACTAAATACCATTGCTGATTTGTTATTGTAATGCAGTCTTGGTTTCCTGCTGTGCAGATCCACATCAGGGCTATCTCAGTCAGAAATGCACATCAATTTGAATGGAAAGCAAAGGAGTTATGACTACCTCTCTATTCATTCAACTCAGAACACAATCAGTGGTGAGTATAATAATCATAGAGACAGCACCCTTCTATATGTAGTGTTTCAATTACAGGAGACCAAAATGTATTCTACTTACAGATTGAAGGATATTCTTTCACACTTATAGTCCTGGGAATTAACCCAGAGTTTAATAAGACAAGCTGTTTTCTTCCCTTTCACTCCTGCTTTCCATCAGTATCAGTGGTAAGGGACTTCATGATAAAATTATTCAATCAGTGGTACCTAATGCTATTCAGAGACATAGTTCAGTACACCCAGGACTCTTGCATGGGGCAATATGCCTGTCCTCAGAGAACATCATTTGGTTTGCAATTGAGATCTACAACTCAATAAATAATGCATGAGACAACATAGGCTCCAGGTCCTTCCTCTGTTTTTGCATTTGCATGACACTAACTGGAATAAGAACTGGACACCTAATTTTCTAACAGAAGCCATATTGCATGCACACAGTGAGCAGATCTCTGGAAAACAAAGCTATGATTATTTGGTTAGTCCATTTTAAAATTAGAACTGTACTTTAAACACACTGTGGCAATTAAACAATGTTAAGTGAAGTTAACATTCCAAAAGTCATGATCACAATCAGTGCTGATCAGAGTGCACCTACAGAGCCAAAAGAGCCCATAGGGCCAAAGGCTAGAGTTTCCAAAAGAACCCGTAAGAGATTTTGTGTCCAGATGACCCTCATGTTCAATGGGAACTACAAGCCTGACTCTTTAGTATTCTAATCTTAACAAAAATGCTGCAGATAGATGCATGCTCTCCCAGAACAGAACATTATAGGAAGAACTTACAGGGCTACTATACACATACTTTTCTAAAGAATGCAAATTTCCAAACACTGTTTTGAGCTTCCTTCCTGAATTATATTGATTCAGAAGTAACGATAATGTTGAAAACAAGGACAAAACATATTTTTAATTTTTGAAGCCTCGGCATTTCATGCTGAATACACTGTCTCCCTGCATTAATCTGCATTTATTCTAGCTGTTTTGTTTCTGCAGCACCTGGATCACCAGCCATCCAAAAGGAAGTTTCGCTAAGTGGTCTAGAAAGAGAAATCATCTGTGTCAGCCTAAAACGTGACCCTAAGAATGGATTTGGTAAGTAAAGAACATGAACATTATGATTGTTATTGAGACTGTCAGATCTTGGTGCTAACCCTGATACTCGCTGACTCAAGCTGAGCAAGATTATAACTTTCTTCACCTCATTCTTCTTATAGAATAAGACTACCAATCTTTGTAAAGGACTTAGAATTTCTGAGACTGAAGAGACCTAAGCACATAAATCAAGACCACAGTTTTTTCAGAGGATTAACTAAGGCCACAGAGGTCGAGGGAACCAAGTGCTAAGAGTAGAAAGAACAAAGGTCTAGTTTTGTACTTGAAATGCATGCAGAGTGATTTTATTTATTTTAGACCTTACGCAGGGGAGATGACGTTGTACAAAGCTTCCAGGTTTTGCCTGTGGGGGTGCAAAATGTGTACATGAGCTTAACATTAATGTTTCCTGATTTTTGGATTCTTATTTGGATAACATTCTTGTTATATAGTACACTATCACACTGTATCCTGTTCTTGTGGATGAGTTCAGAGGACCATCTGACTTCACAACTGACTATTAATAAAATTAAATCAAATTTTTAGATGGTGCAGGTCTGTGTGGAATATCCTGATCCCAAAGCCAAATATTCTACAAGTGAAAAGAATATATTCTGCAACAGGCAGAGTATCCTGAGCTAGGACAGTGAAACTGAACTACTTGAAAACAGATTTACTTTCCTTAGATATCTCTTACATATCCATTAGAAGTTTACATGGCCTAGACTACATATGTAGAACAATACTTGAATTTATCTAATGAGCTTTTATACTATTTTCCTCCTACTGGTGTTAAATACTAAGGTCCACAAAGTTTATGACTCTTGTAAGAAAGTAGTTGGAATATTTTAAAGTCCCAAGGCAGCTAAGTATTCTTCCTGAGAAATGTAATTTAAATAGCCACCAAAGTCACCAGCACACTATAATTATAACATGAGTTCAAAGTTCTGCCGAGCAAGACCTTGATGCCATGTAAATCAGAGCTCCCCATTCTCCAGACCATGTATAAAACTTATGCTGTTGGAGTAAGAGTCTTTTGTGCTCCTAAGGTTCATCTTTTCTAATACTGCCAGTGTCTCTGCATTCTCTTGTTATCTCGCTTTTGCAGGTTTTGTAATTATTGGAGGAGAAAATGTAGGAAAATTAGACCTTGGTATCTTTATCGCTTCAATTATCCCTGGGGGACCTGCAGACAGAGCTGGAAATATCAAACCAGGTCATTGTCCTTAGTTTTTAATTAGAACTAAAATGTTTTTATGGTTTAAAGTTAGCTACTCTGGATTTATTTCCTTATATAGATGTGCTTTTTCTTGGGTTTATCTTTTTTTTTTTTTCTTCTTTTGAAGGAGGACGACTCATCTCTGTGAATAACATTAGTCTTGAGGGTGTTTCATTTAATACTGCAGTTAAAATCATACAGAATTCTCCCGATGAAGTGGAGCTCATCATATCTCAACCCAAAGGTATAAAGGCAAATGCCTTTGCTGGCTATGGAATGCTAACAGTTAGCTCAGGACACTGGTATTTATTAGGCACTGGGATGCAGTAGTACTCTCTTGCTACTCAGTGCCAGTTATAATAACCATAGGCTAGCAGTGAAGATAGTCAACTTCTAGTAGGTATCATGCGATCTCTGTTCTACAGGCAGTGTGAAAAAAAATCTATTATGGGCTGCATTGCTGAATACCAAGAGAATTTTGGCATTTCTTTCTCTGTTAGAGAGTCATAGTCCTCTGCAGTGATGAAGTAGATACATTTCTCCACACTTATTATAGCTTCACTCCATTTTACAACGACTGACTCATTTTATAGATCTGATTTTACAACCAGCTGATGTGTCCTGCTGTGCTGAGGTATAATGATATTTGCTTTCAAGTTTACTTACTGTTTGCATTCAGCAATGTTTTATTTTGATATGACTTTACAGACATGTATGAGGATGGATTAAATGAAGAAAAGAATCTATCAAGAGGAAACAGCACCAGTGGATCTGAAATCTCTTGCGTAGACAGTGGGAGAAAAAAGATTCAGGACTGTCATACAGCTCTCCCTAAAGAACAAGACATAAATACAGATGAACTTGAGAAGGCTCTTTCCCAGAGTTTAGCACCAAAATTGGGCCCTAGGATTCCAGTTCCTTCAGCTGATAGCCTGGATGTGGAGGTAACTAAAATTTTGGTGCTGTTCAGCAACATCATGCCCAATATGTGTATCAATATCATGCCAGCTATATTGAAAGTGGAAAGTAAATGAGGAATTTTTAAAATGAAGGAGAAAAAAAAACCTTGGAAGACGTTGCTTGTTAAATTACATTGTAAATGTCAACATAATTGACATGTCTAGAATACGTGAAAAAATGGGGAAACTGTTCCACAAAATGTTATTAAAAATTCTCCTTTTTCCAATGGAGGTACAAAATTTTGATTATTTTCTTTCAATATCTAAAGTTTTCATCCAGACACAGAGCAGCAACATTTTACGTCTAATTTCCTGCTATTAGAGAGGCTCCCTATCTATACTCAGCTAATGCACATTTAGACAGATTACATTTTAAGTAACATTAATGTAAGCCTGAAATAATGTTAAGGATATAAATGGTACCACTCTGGGCTTACAGTGACAGCAGACTCAAACCCTCTGTATCTTCTGGAAACTCTCTCTTCTTTGTGTTCCTTTTCCCCTCTTTATTATTGGGATGCTGTGGTCTCATTAGTGTTTATATTTTTGAGACAGGAAGCTGATTCTTCACACTTACCGTCTCCATCTGAAACCAACTCAAAGGAAATCTATACTGTGGAGCTTGTTAAAGAAGACGGGACTTTTGGAATCAGTGTGACTGCAAGTGTTACTGTTAATCTTCCAGGGTGTCTGTAAACTGTTACATGACCAAGAAACACTTAGGGAAGTGTATTTCTGTGGAACAAAGGTTAAAAAATAGGCTGATAACAAAACCTGTTAGCATGGCCCATTTCAAACCTGTCTGATTGTTTGACAGAGAAAGCATAAAGTACTGGCTCTGCCCATTCCCCCTTTCTTGCCCACAGAATCTATGAAAGAAGCACATGACAGCACCAGCTCTTTTCATCCTTACTCAATTTGACAACAAGACCTACCACTAAAGGTGGAGTTTGGTCAGGGAGGTATATAGCTAGAGCCTCTAGAAAATGCACCGATGCAAAGAATTTTTGAAGTCACAACTGGTTTTAGTGCTCTCCTGGAGCTCCTGAAACTCAAAAGCTGTGTCTGTACAAACAAATTGCAGAGGACCATGAAGCGGGCTGAAGCAGTGGCCCACAGGCAGACCCTGATGTGGCTTTGGCTTGTATCTCAAGAGGCAGTGTAACAGAAGCCACCCCATGCTGAAGGGCTGAAAGGAAATGCAGTTCTCCGTATGCTTAGAGGACCAGAGAAGGCAGCAGTGAAAACTGCCTGCCCCATTTGAATAAAAATACCTTACCCTGGCTATCATAGTTGTATTTACCTCTCCAGGCTGAGATGTCTTTACAGTCCTTGCTGAAATGGAGTGGGAAGCAACAGCCATTTCATTGCATGCAAAAGAATTTGAGGGCTTCTTTTTCATCTGAATTTGGCCAGGGGATGTAGCTGGGCAGAATTTGATTCTTAGGTTAATCTGGAATTTCTCTGAGCTGTAGGTTTTCAAGTGGCTACAAAAGTTCAGGTCCATGCACTACATATTGTCTGAAAGGTTAATAGTTGCTGAATGGATACTGCATAGTTTAGAAGCTGGGATAAAGACTGACTGAAAGATACAGCAATCAATGTTAGCATAGGGAAAAAATTATGAACATTTAGTAAATGTTTTTATATAGCCATGTAGAAATGCATTGCATTTTCCTGACAAAATAAAACAAGATTACTGCCTAGAGAAGTATACTACAACTAGATGGGACTTTGGAGTAACATCCCCTTTCCCCGCCCCACCTCCCCACCCTTTGTTTTAAAAAAAGTGTGATTCCTGAAGCAGTTGCTTTGTAATGCATGTGTAAAATGCTTTGGTTTTTATTACAGGAAGAACATGTGAAGATTCCACTCTAATTTGTGGCCATATGTTTTGCAGGGCGGAATTAACACTAGTGTGCGTAACGGTGGGATATACGTGAAGTCAATTATTCCCAGGGGACCTGCAGATAATGACGGACAAATAAAGATAGGTAATGTGTCTGACAATAAAACTTTGGGCTGCAGAACTCAATGTTAGTATGGAATGCTTGCCACAGAGACAATGGAACACATTTGGGATCAGAGGTTATATGATCTTGAAACGTAATATGCTGTCCATCATTCCTCAGCCTGTCCCTGTGCTGCATGTAGAGATCCCACTGAAAAAACAGGAGCCTCATACAAGCATTGTACAGTTGATCTCTGTAGCTCCATGTCAGACTAGTGACTGACATCTATGTTCAGCGTTGCTGTGATAACCAGATACTATCACTGCATTTATTTATGGAATACCTTGGTATGTTTTAAGTGCTAGTTACAGAATGCTGTGTAACTTGCAGTATTACTTTCATACAAGGTAACATAATTTGACATATGTAAGCAGGAAGATCTATTGCAATGTGGGTAGCCTCAAGGTTTACATCCATTGAACCTGAACATCAGAACAACTTGACCATTTTTTGTTTGCTCATATTCTTTTGCCTCAGGTGATCGTCTGTTGGAAGTAGATGGCATCAGCCTCTGTGGCATCACCCACAAACAGGCCGTGGAACATCTTAAGAAGTCTGGCCAGGTTTGTACAACAGCAGAGCTCAATAAACTGCACGTAGTATGAAGCACAGCAGCAAAGCTGGGTCAAAAGAGACTTCTCCCCCCCATCCAACCTCATTCTCCTAAAAAAGAAAAGTAAAAAGACAGAGGGCTCAGTGTGTACTGTGTAACCGGAACCTGTTTATCATTGTTGTAGATTGCCAAGCTGGTTCTAGAAAGGGGAAACTACCAATTTCCAGAGCCATGCCTGACTGCTAGTGACAGAAAGGAGGACCAATGTGCAGTTGTTTCTGTGGCAACATCCTTCACAGATGGCACCAAGGACTACTGCTTTTTGACAGATGGTGAGAGATAAAAAAAAGGAGCTCAAGGTGACTTCTTACAATGTGCAAGAAAAGAATGAATGAAAATAGTTCTATGAAATTTCTGTGGGTTGGAAGAAAAACTGCATACTGAATAAAACTATAATACGCAATATTAATTGCATTATCAAAAATTGATTTTGAGCAAAATATTTCTGATGTAGTTAGAGTTGCTAGATATAGCTGAGTTTATCCTTGGCATAAATACCGTACCTCTTAGCCTTCACAAGATGAGGCTGGCAGGGGATGTCCCCATCTGTACTCTAGAGCACTCTTAGGCAGGAAGCAGCCGTGTTGATGTTGCCAGTCTGTTACCCAAGGAGAGCACGACCAGCACAGCTGTTGCTGCATCAGTGGTGAAGCTGGGGTGAACTGCTGCCCCAGGGCCAGGACTGCAGACTGCCATCACTTCAATTCTTAAAAGCAGAGGATTCAGAGATCACTTTTGCTGAACTTAGCTAACAAATAAATGCTGCATCTTTTACTGCAAGGCTGTCTCATAAACACTAAGTCTGAACCATGCTCTCCCATGGGGTAGTTGCACCTCTACATCGTCCCTAGCAGAATGGGATTCAGCTGCAAGCATGGTATTTTGGAAGGGGCTGGTCTCTTGCTCTTGTCTGAAAAGAGTGGTAGCTCAAATTCCAGCTTATGCTGGTCAGTACAGCTACAGAGTAGTAAGATTTACCCAACACTCACAGAAGAATGTCAGAAGAGGACAGCATTTGAACCTTTTTTATATTGGTACAAAACAGGAACTTTAGACCCTTCTTTTGACCTTCATATCAGTAGATCTACCTCTGCAGCACACAGGGGAAAGGTCTACTGCAGTTATAATTTACATTAGCTACCTTTCTTTTCCCAATCCCTGCTTTGAACAGATAATATATTTGAAGTCAAACTGACAAAGAATTCTGGAGGTCTCGGCTTTAGTGTACTGCAAATGGGAGGAGATGCTCATGAACACCTTGGAGGAGACATTGTCAGGATCAAAAGACTGTTTCCAGGGCAGCCAGCTGAAGAGAATGGTGAAATTGAAGTCGGAGACATCATTTTAGCTGTGAATGGGAAACCTGTTCAAGGACTCTTGTATCAGGTACCAGACAGCACTATCACTGGGACTCTGGGTGGGTAACGTTAATAAAGACAATGGGATGAAACTGCATTTAAACGTAATTATCACTAGAGGAGGGCAGAATTTGCATATAATTAATCTGATTTCTATGTAGGATTCTTCTCTAGAAGTCTTACTGAGAATTTCTTTTCTAACAGAATTCTCACAGAGAATTTTTTTCTGCTATTTAATCTAAACTTTCTACTACTGATGCTCAAAGTCTGGTGTTAGATGCACACCAGTTGTTATTTAGTTGGAATCTTTGTTCCTGTTACACATAATTGGAATTTTTTTTTTCCCTGTGGTCATTTGTGCTTTGTAATATCATCCTGGATACCATACCCCAGCTTCAATTCTCTACCAGGTGAGGTAAATCCTGTGTAATTTTTTTACCTGGAATGAGAAATTCTATACTTGCATGCAGAAATTAAATGGTAAAAAAAACTACATGAGGATTTATTTTTTACATTGTGATCTTTTCACTTTATGAAAAATCCCTGAGTTTTGTATATGGGTATGCACTGAATAGATAAGATTGTAACGAACAGAAATGATTAAATTATGCAATTGGTCCGCTGACAGGTCATTCATGTCATTGAATAGCTAGGGCAAAAGACAAGGTGCTGTATCTCCTAGATGCCTTGGCAGGGTGCTGTAATTGCACACTTTTTTTTTTTTCTTCCCTCCTCCTGACCTGGACTCTGTCCTTTTCCAGCACTGTCTTGCTCTGTGATGTACAGCCTTTTTATTCAGTTTTTGCAGCGGTGTCACAGTGTGTTTCAGACTACAGATTTTTTTTTTTCCCCTCTAGATTAAGTATTTCATCTCCCACTATAGCTGAAAGCTGCATGCCACTGAATAGATGTTAAGTCAAGAAGGCGCTTTGAGGAAGTCTGCCTTTGGTTATGTCAATATGACAGTCTGTGGAGCTATGTTGATGTAATTGACTGAAGACCTGTCCCTACCATATGCAGTTTGATTGCATTTGTCTGAAAATCCTGTTTTCTTCACAAAAAGCATTATTTTAAAACTATGTGTCTATTAGTAGAACAAGACTTCGTAAACAGAACTGACTATTTTAGATACACGTTCATATAAAAACTATGGTCCACGTATGTGACAATCACGCAGTAGTGACTTTTGGCCCCCAGACACTGCTGAGAGGCAGTACTAGGAATTAGGCATTCACAATAAAAATTGTCTCCATCCCAGCTGGTAAAATAACATGTACTATAGACTGTGTTCTGTAAGAAACCTAATTTCCTTCTTCCTGCTTAGGATGTCTTGCACTTGTTGCGAGGATCTCCTCCAGAGGTCACACTACTACTTTGCAGACCACCAAAAGGTGTTCTACCAGAAATAGAGCAGAGTGCCCTGGTAAGGCAAAGCTTGTGTAAGTAAAATGGCTTCTATAAACCTAGAAAAACACTACTAGATTTTCTGTATAGTCTTGAACAAGGCAACCTTCCCTTTTCTCCAAGGCCCTCTATTCCATTTATTTCCCACTCCAGCTTCAACTCAAGCTCTAGAGTTCAACTGATTATTCCTTAGCAACCAAAATAATTGGAATCTGAAAAATGCAAAACACGTTTATCCCAGTACAACTTTTGAAATGCAGTATTGTCATTGGAGTGAAACAGCACATAGCCAAGCAGATCTTCTAGTGATGCTTCTAAAAACACTCTCGTAGATCATCAGCCAGAAACTGCAGATATTCTCAACTGCAGCTATTATAACTCATGGGTTTAGGGTGGCTATATTACTCCCCAAAATGAGAGGAAAATAAATAACTTTTGCTATCCAGACTACCGCTTTATTAACTTTAATAAATGAAGTAACGGTTTCAACTGGTTATTGAGCTTCTTATTGACAGTGAGCAGAATCTACAGGGGAAAAAGAGGAGGAAAAAAAATTCAAACATTGGAGACCACAGAGACTAACCCAGTGCGATTAGGTGTGCTAGCATTATTGTTCCTCCTTCTTGAATACAAATCACAGACACCTACACAAGTATTCTGATAATGAACATGTATTTGCATCACTCTTGCTCCATGCAGAATGTGCCATTCATGGTTCCTGTCCCACAAGGATTTATAACTGTTGTCCATGGACAGACAGAAATGACTGCCAGGACCATCTCCAGATAAAAAACTGGCTCCCATTACTCTCCTAAAATATACCCTTGGCTGATTTCTATGGTTAGTCACACAGGAGTCAAATTTGGAAGCCAGCTCTACACAATGAAGAGAATATAGACACAAAGTTGAAGCATGATATGAAAATAAGTAAAAATCAGCCACCTTTAGCGAAGAATTAATTGGGAAAGTGAACTTGTGTAGTATTTTCCTGTCTGGAAATCCTGAAGAATGTGGAAGTTGAGCACAAAGATAAAGCAGTTATTTAATGAGATTGCCTACCTCTTTTCAAAAAAACACA
>VWYH01007991.1:350367-455960 GCA_013399365.1 Pampusana beccarii | reverse complement strand
CCCCCCCCCCCCCCCCCCATTCCTTCTAGCTACCATCTGATATTTTCACATCCAGATGCTTGTTGATGTTGCCTCTTCAAACTATTTTGTTCTTAAAGGGTAGAAGATGGGAGATAAAAAATGAGTTACACTAACCTTTCTGTTATTTTTATAGACTCCAGCACCATCTCCAATTAAGGAGTTTGTGGCAGAAATGCCAGGCAGTACAGAGGTAGGAAATAGTATGGACCAGTCTACCAGTGATGGAGGTAGCACCTCTCCAGACCTTGAAGACTGCCTGGATTCTCCAGTGGCAGCAGATTTCAGTGAGCCTCCTGAAGAGGACAGCTCAGCTTATGAAGAGCAGGAAGCTGAGTTTCAAGAGAAGTCCTTACAGAAATTTATGACTACCAGGGAAAGTTTCTATAAGCACCTTTGGAAATTTCATCAAGAAGCTGCCAGTTCTGAAGTCTTACACTCCCTAGAAGAAGAAGTGAAACAGAACTGCTACTCACCATGTGAATTTGGATGGGCCAAATGGTAAGAAATTATGAAATCTACTCTGCACCTTTTCCTTCAGTTCTTAGAATTTTAAAAGTGAATTGCTTAGGTTTAAGTACAGGGCTATCTTCTTCAATCACTGCTGATTACTGAAGATTTTGCTTCACCCTCTTATTGTGACTATTCTAATCTGCTCTATTTATTATCATCTTCTTAGAATTTTGCATAAGTCTGCATTGCAAGACAGTTGTATGAGTGCTGCACTACTGAAATAATTTATGCTGTTCAGCCAAAGCTGGCTGTGGTTTGAAATCAGTGGAAAGACTTATTGACTTAAATAGGAACAAAAGGCTTTCTTATTTATTATATGCTCTATTAATTCCAGTTTTCTCAGAGCTGACTTCAATAGGCATCAAAAATTTCTTTCTTATTGTATGATCTTTTAATTTCAACTTTTTTCAGAGCAAATTAAAAAAACTCAGAAGACAAACTGTGACCCAGGAGAAAAAAAAATTATTTTCCAGTCTTCAGAAGCCAATAGAAGCCCCAAGCCAGAGGAGTTGTACAATAAAATGCAGTGCAAATGGACGCAGCCTCCTTTTACACTCTTTTGAATATACCAAACACTGGCACACAGAAGACAATCCATTCCATTTTAAAAATCTTTCCTAGTGCAAAAGAATATAAATTATCGGAACAGAAAGGATTGATGGAAAGACAAGTTAAAGGTCTTACAGGGACCTTTAACTTACAACTTTAGTAATTTTATCTAGAAACTAATTTCTATTTTTCCATACAGTCACTTGAAATCCTTTTGTTACTCTTGACATTCATCAAGCACAGAAGCAGACAGTCAGAGATTTCAGTCTCTGGGGAGTCATGGCACCACCTGACTGAAAGTCAAGTGGGGCCATAGTAGCAATTCATACTTGTAGCTCTTCTGTCTTGAGAGAAGACTTTTCACTCACATTCCTGAGTGAAACTTCAGCTTATATATATGCTTCTCTACTGCTGAGAATAAAAGCAGCAGATACATGTCTGCAGCAAACACTTGCCAAGAGATACAGTTTAAACAAAACTAAGTTTCTTGTGGGAAAATACGAATTCCAAGAAAAGTTTTGGATTCTTCCCCATAAAGAAGTTCCGAAGTACATGTTTTTGTTTGGTGCATTCTTGATATCATTTAGTTTCAGCTTTTGCATTTTCAAGAGGCAGAGCAGTTTAAGGCTGCATGCATTTTGAACAATATTTTAAATGTAATCTCAGTTTAAATAATCCTTCCATCTAAAAACATAAAAAAAACCCCAAAAGACATAGGCATTAATGAAGAAATGTATTTTCTTCAGATTGCCCAAAACTTCTCATGTAGGAGTCTTGTGATATGAATTATAAAAGTTCCCTGCTCAGAGTTTCACATGGAAAATTCCTTTCACTCTTCTTCTCATTGCTATCAATAAGAATCTTTAAGAAAGCTGCTTTGAAAAACTGTAACCCATAGTTTTCCTCTGTGAAGTCCAGGTGTAAGGGTCAAGAGACTCCAAAATAACGTTGAGCATGTCAGTGGAGCTCATATATGGGGCATGCAGGACCAAGACTCATGTTATTTTCCATGGTGATGTAGAGATGGGTAGAAGCTGTGCTATGATTAAGCCACTGCTGGCTCATTGCCTTGAGCTTGTTTAGCTCTGCCAAACACCTTTTCATACCCCTTGAAGATCAGTCAGCACTCCACTTGCATGTGACAGCTTCTATTACACCCATATTGAGCAACATCCATTGAACTTGCTCTTTCCTGTCTCCAAAGGAAAGGAGCAGAGTGCATTTGCCATTATCCTTAAACATTGTTTTTAATTGCCCCAGTCTTCGTCCACAGTATTGTAAGTAGCTGTCGTCCAGCTATTAAAGCACAAACTGTCAGCTTTGCTGTGCTACTGGAGAAGGCCAACTTCTCCTTTACTCTCTGCACAGATATAAGCTGACACGCTGCATTGCTTCCCTCACTGAGGGCACAGGACATGAGCCTATGTTTTCCTTATTTTGGTCAGTATTTCAAAAATACTAGCCGTATCCAGACAAAATGCCCATTCTGCTACTTTGCTTTATATTTTCCTTCTGACTATAGACAACACTACTGAGGATCTTCTGTGATTTCATACAAGACACCCAATTTATGTTCCTTTTGATTGCATATATTTGTTTGGGAGATGGCACATAGTGAAAGATTCTAGGCAACTGTTATATATGAAATGACAGAGCATCTTTGCTCTGTGAAGCATTAGTAAAAGTGATGCCATTTTAAGTGTTTTTAAGACGAATGACACATCAATATTTCAATAAAGATTGATGTGAATAAAACATATTTTTTAAAAAGTGTTTCAAGCTTTTCTATTAGCTTTAATGGTAAATTTAGCGGGAGACAATGCTATTCTATATAGACTATACTAGCCTATTAGAGTTCATGAATAACAACAGCCAAAGCGATATTGAACACACCACATATGATTACAGTCGGTGCTTGAACACTAAAAGTGCTAAATACTCTGACTCTAATAAAATCAATAATAATTTTAGTTCACGTAAGTGAAGAAATCCATTGATTTTCGTAAGGTAACTCTTATGCCTCAAGGCAAGCATAGGAATAAATGCAGGCTTAGAAAGAGAAGTCAGGACTTGTATTTTTTATGGAGAGGCAGGATTCATTTAATATTTCATATTTCTCATCTGTGCTCTAGTTACTGAGGAAAGACCTGTAGGGGCCAGGAATATGTCTGGCATTTGTTTTTCAAGAAAAATGCAAATGTGAAAATTGTAGTAGTATTGTAATGTGCATAACACTTACTAGATAAGCTAATTAAGTTGTTTATGGCAGATGAAATAATTAATGATCTAGGAATTGCCCAATTTTTGTTTTCAAGAAGCAACCAAAGTAGTAATTAATGCTTTAAAAAAAAAAAATAAAAGTGCAAGATTTTGCAAAGACTGTTTTCAAATTCTGAAAGATTTTTAATATTTTAACTAGCTGTGCCAAGTATTGATTACTTATCTATTTTTACAGTAGCACTGGAGGACCCAGACTGCAATTTAATACCATAACTAGTACTTCAGTTAAAATAAAGTCATGCATGTCAGTAGACTTTTCAGTGGCCATCTGATAAAGCATATGGAGGAAAACTCCAGCACTGCAATCTTTTTATTTTCCAGCCACATATTTAAAAAGAGTGATGATGACCTATCGAACACAAAATGTATGCCTGAAACTCTCTCTCTAACCCCTATTGATGAAGAGTATCTCACCATCAGCTCAATGTCTGTGACCTCCCTTTCACGAGGAGAAAGCTCCGAGACGCTCTCCACAACCATGGTGACCCCACAACCACGTGTTTGTGGTCCTTTCTCATCATCCCTGCCTGCTAAAGAGACACATGACAGTGACAATGAATGGGAAGACTTGGAGGAACTGGAAGAGAAGGAAGAAAAGGAAGATTGCACTAGGGTATGTGATAGGCACCAGGTTATTAACAGGCAGAATATGACAAGGGAAAAGAAACAACTTTAAGAATGCAACATTCTTAAATATTAACTCATTAACTACGCTATTTTTGCACGGCTTTTTTTACTTTCCTGAATGTCTGCAATCTTCAGGTAAAGCAAAACTTCCTCTATGCCCAGCTCTCCAGAATTCTTTACCATTTATCTTAAGCCCATATCCCTACTTTTGTCATTTTACTATTTCTTCAACTTTCTGGTATTCCGCAGTGTTATTCTCAGCATACAAAGGCCTAAAAGCCCTCTAGTGGCCTCTAAAATTAATTGGGGTTGGCTACTTTTTTTTTTGGTCATGTTTTAAAACCATGCAGAAAATCACTTTGTTACAATGATACTACTATAATGTCCTGATAAGAAAGTGTGATCCTTGTGCTAATTGCTGTTCAAAATGCAGGGCTCAGTCCTGCCAAATGCTGGATATTCCTGCTGACACTAATGAGCTCTGAATTCCCACTAATTTGTGGAACACCAAGGACAAAATATAAGTCCAGCCATTTCCTTCAGTGGGACAGCAACAGCAATAACAACAGTAATCTCTGCACCCTACTATTGCCATACTTGTCAGCTCAGAGGACTCCAAGCCTTTCTTTACACATTTCAAATGCCAAAATTCCAGTCTCTGATCACATTCTCTGCCTTATTAGGCCAAGTCAATCAATCACCGTGACAGTCCACTTAGGAGAAAAGAAGTAAAATTAATTCTGGAATAAGGGAGTGGCAGGATCAGAAAAACTCTTATATATGTTCTTATTTATACCATCTGAGAATGGGGCAAAAGTGGTTATAAAATGTTTAGATAATTTTTAAAGTAGTGTCTGATAAACTGCTTATTTTAATAGGAAATGGAGATCTTTGTGACTTTGACAAAGTCAGAGAACAACAGTTATGGATTCTCTGTAGTTCTTAACAAAGTGGACAACTGCCTGTATATTGACGAAATCTTGAATGAGCCTGCCCTGTCTGATGGAAGACTAAGAAGGGGAGACAGAATCATTATGGTACAGTAATCCTTTGACTTTATACAGAGGAGAGAATATCTGCAGATCGATGTCATTTAGCTTTGGTATTCTTAATTCTGTAGGATCCAGTTTATCACATATTTAGGCATGCAAGTGCAAATGAATAATATAATAAACGCAATTCTGCTGACTTCAGTGGGACAGATTTCAGACTGAATAGATTATATGACTAGGGAAATAACATGAATCATATAGCACCTATACAAGAGAACCAAGACATTAAATGTCTTCCCAATCAAGTGACATAAACTCAATTAATGTGATAAGATAGGTGACATACAAAGGATGCAGGAATTATGTCTTTTGTAATATATGAATAACGCCTGGTTTTAGTCTGATTCATCTTCACTTTCTTGCATTAGTCCGTCTTCCTTTTTTTTTTGTTACAAGACCTTGAGTTTCAAGAAAAAGGAACTATTTTTATGAAAGCTTTGCATTCAGAAAAAATAAAAGTTCAATAAAGAAATCTTACTACAATCTTAACTGTAGCATTCACTGACATTAAATACCAGAGCAAAGTAGTAACATTGAAGTGAAAACTAATTGCAGTTTATACGCAAAATTTAGAGTGGTGAGAGAACTACATGATGGTCAATGAGATCTATGACAACATTTTACTGGTTTGTCATTTAGGTGAATGGAACTGATGTCACATCTTTACCATGCAATGAAGTCCTGACTTTACTGCAAAGCTCTTCTCCTGATCTGCACCTTGTGGTTGGTCGTGCTGACTGTGATCCATGTCCCTCTACGAGGCCAGATGAGATTCCTGAAATTACTCTCACCAAAGGTGCCAATGGACAGCTAGGTGTGTAGGAAAAACTATGCATACGATTTAGGACAGGGAATACAGCAATTGAGATAATCATAAGCAACTGTGTTCTTGGATCAATATGATCCTGTGTGACCTTGACACCTTTATGCTCTCTTCCATTGCTCATGGCCAAGGAAGGGAAAGCATTATTTTGGGCAAGGCCTTAAAGGGAAGACTGATATCTCTTTATTAGGCAAATACCTTTGCATTATCACCCTATCAGCTGAAGTTTCTGGCAGATGTCTACTCTCATATTTTTATGTTACTGTTATACAGAAGTTGTTGGTAATTAGATAAAAAAACCTCCACTCAAATCCTTGATTCACCACAGACACAAGGCTTTATGTACATATTGTAATACAAGTGATAAAAAAAAATCCCTATAGTGTGAGCATTGCTGCAGAATGTGGCAAGAACTGCACAAAGATAAACTTGTAGACCCAGGAAACACCACAGATTTATCTGCTCAGGTTTTCAGTCCAGAAACTAGCTTGTTTGGAGGTTGCTTGAATATCATTGCACAATTCTGGTTTGCACTATATTAGGTACCTCCTGTTGCAAGGCACTTAAGCACTCTGGTATGAAGGGTTACTGCTGTGCAGCTAAGTGTCTTATTGAAATGACTATTCAACATCAGGTGAAATAAAGCACTATGGAATAGCTGAAGTGTAGAGATGGAAAATACCATTTCAGCTTTTTCTGTACTTTTTTGACATATGATTCCATTTCACTCTCCCAGTCCAGCTTTTATACCCTGTCTTGCTGGGGCAAGTCCATTGTTTATAATGTTGATGATGTGTTCAGCCTATCTTTCAATGACGCACTTCTGTTCTGTTAGGCATTATGTTCCTGACAGCACAATTCAAACTGTGCTGCCACAAAAGATGCTTTCTCTTCATTATTCTAGGTTTGAAGCTGACAGGAGGAGCTGGAAGCAAGTTGCAAGGTATTTATGTGCTAGAGATAGTGCCTGGCTCTCCTGCCAGTGTGGAAGGCAGTTTGCAGCCACGCGATCAGATTGTTTACATCTGTGGACTGTGGACTGAGGGCATTAGCCTGGATGATGCAGTGAGAGTGTGTGAAGCTGCCACCCAGAATGTCCAAATCAAAGCCACAAGGTAAATCTGAGCACACTCAATCTCAGTCCTAACGTTAAAGCCGATTTCTACATTTTACATCATTAAAGCAAACAACAAAAACGAGACAAAATACAAGAAGAATGCATTACGTCAAAAGTCTGAAGGTTGCAACCTGATGCATAACATCCGTAAGATATCTGAACTCCTTGTAATTACAGCTAACACAGTGAGTACAAGTAGGCTCGTACAATACAAATGAGAACTCTTCAAACTTCATCATCCACAGATGTGAATCCTTTAACTGTGAGGCTGGTCACCATTTTCAAATATCTTGTTCTCCAAGCGAAATCTTTATATTTCCACCACTAGTGCCAACCGTCTCCATACGTTCTCAGATTCATAACTACAGGCAAGAAACTACCTCTGATGGGAACATACAAGATACTTCCAACAGCCAAATATTTTAGAAAGGTGTTAAAAATGCAGCATTTAATCTGCAGCAAGTAATGAATTTCCCTTATCAGTTCTTGGCCATACTGTAGATTTACTGTGTTCTACAGTCTGAGAGAGCATGAACAGAGGTCATGGACTGACACAGAAATAGATTCCAAAGATCTCAGAGGAACAGTCAAATAGTAACCCAAAAGCACGTGAATAACTAAGTTACATAACCAGAACTGCCAATAGTATGTCTGTCACAGCTGTCTTAATGTAGTTCAAACTTTTATCAGTGTTTTATTAATTTGGACTGGTCTAGCAGATTAAGAAACTGCAGCCTCATTATACTTCTTGCTGTAGTGTTAGTGAGCAACACTAACGTAAGAACTTACAACCTAAGAGACAAACAGAAGTAGAGCAAAGAAAATTTTGGAAGATCATTCATACTTTATACAGGAGGAACTGAAGCTGAATCCACAAAGCAGTTGCATATTGGGACAGATGGTTTAGCATGTTCTTTCTTTCCCCAACTCATTTAAATGAAATGTTTCGCTGTTTTTAAATACAGTCAAATATTTTACATACTGATATAAATGCTCTTTAGGAAAGCACCATTAATAAAATCATAGAAGTACAACTACAACTTAGACAACTGGCTTTCTAAAACTATTTTTCATATGTGCTTTACAAAGCATGCAGCTCTTAATGGCTCACATATTTCACTTTTTCTGCCCCCAGAAATGGCAATCCAGTGGTTCCTATAGATCAGGAAAAGAGTAAGTAAGGCTATTTTTTTTTTTTTTTTTGGCTCAAAACTTGCTTTTGATTTTGAAAATAAATCTAAGGTATTGATTCATTGCATTTGAAAAGTTATTATCAGATTGTAACTTGGCATTCAGTACTTCTGTTACTGCCGTTCCAAGTCTGAAGAAAATTCAGTACCTCTTTAAAGACAGAAGTGAAACATAGAGTTCTTTGGAAAAAAAAAAATAAAATTGCATTTTGCATAGTCAGCTTCTATGGGAATTTTATGTGGTTATATTTCAACAGCTGTTTTGATTGAAACTATTCTCTAAGGGGTTTTCCAGCACTTTTTGAGACACTATTTAATATAAGCCACTACCACCTTGGCTATTAGAAAAAAAATTCTTTATGGAGAGGGTTGTCAGGCACCAGAACAGGCTGCCCAGGGAAGTGGTGGCGTCAGCATCCCTGGAGGTGTTTAAAAGGCATACAGATGAGGTTCTTAGGGACATGGCTTAGTGCTACACTTAGGTTATGGTTGGACTCAATGATCTTGAGGGTCTCTTCCAATCAACTGGTTCTATGATTCACCATCTAGACTGAATTTTTAAACTGGTATCAATGAATCTATAGGAAATCAGAAACAGGCAGCACTAATATCTCTTCGTTAATATAAAAGCATTCCTATTAGGGGATGATATTGTATACTATAACTGACACTAAACTTGAGCAATCATCTGCACTACAAAGACTTGACCAGAACTGCTTTAGCAGCAGCAGGAGTCTCAGCAAGCAGAGGCTGCATCTGCACCATCAGGTGGAAGGATAGGTATCATATCTGTGTCACTGCGTAGAAAGTGTGTTAGCTATGCAAGTAATACTTTCGAGTGTACATTTTGCTGGCATGTCAAGTCAAGCCTAACCCACAGTTTCATTTACCTGACTGGATATCCATTTTTTTTTTAAATAATGCAAAGATTACGTGAAAAAGTAACCCTGCACCAGAATTGCTTAAATGCCCACGCTCATCCAAATATTGGCATTGGCTACCTGAAGAAATTATTCCAAGTCAAGCTAGTTACAGATTTCCTACTCTAAACCAACTAGCCATGTGTTTGTTTTTATAAACTGAAGCAGCTTATTTCATTTACTGAAGAACAAGCTTATTTGAGTTTACTACAAGACACAGATAAAATTATGTGTACTCTCAGTTCCTGTGGTATAACTAAAGCATGGTAAATGCATATCCTGGTAAGGCCTTGCTTTTACACCCTCACTCCAGGAGCTTTGCAGATTCCAAGATTTCTCAAGACACCTTCAAAATAGGTTACAGATCTGGTCCACCTCCAATGCAGATTTGTGAGCTCTACAATGGTACAGTTACCTGCATCTCTTGTAAAACAAGATTCTTTCCTTTCATAAGGCACCTAAAAAATCTATAGTAATTTGTTATTTGGCATTCTTTTTGCTATCATCTCTGATAGACTTATAGATAAATGTATAACAATTTGCTATTATGGAAGCAAACCTTCATTTCATAGACTCTCAGTCTCTTAGTTACAAAAATGTATAATAAATTTGCAGATGCAACAGGGAGTTTGTTGCGTTTTGTTTTTAAACAACAGAACACTCATCATTTTCTGTAATTTATACATTAAGAGTAAAATAGTAAAAGTACCGAGATATAATAAAGCAAAAGCCCAAACCTGGGGGTGGGTAGAGGTAAGAGTATCAAGAAATGCACATTGACTTCTTGCATATCCATCTCTACAGACACTAACACACCCTGCTGCTTCCTCTGCCTGCTCATTGCCACACGTCTAGAATGACTCAGTCTGATCTCTGATTGTACAATTTTTAAAATAGCAATGATTGAGATGCAATATTTCTGCAATTCATGAGAGTTGTTTATATCACTGTGCAAACTTTATATCACTGTGCAAAACTGGCAAATTTAAGCATGCAGTAGTGCCTCAAACTGCCTCATATAGTATCGATATTGGATATTGATGCTTTGTTTAATAATATAAGGACAGAGTTTACATTCCTTTGTGTATATGAAGGTTAGCAGGAGGCCTGTCAGAAAAAACCTATGTGTATGTTTTCAGGGCCACCTGCTGAGATGGTAAAAGCCAAAAATTCTTTCTCAAATGAAAACCTGAATGCCCAAGAACAGCATCTGGTCCATCAACATGGTAAGGAACTTCGTATTTTTCAATTAGGGTTAGTAAAATTTTGTTCCCTCTCTTTGAAAAGAAAGAAGTCTGTATGTGGAACTGGCAGCACCTGGGAAAGATTAGTTCTTCATAAACAAAACCGTCTCCATCAGAGTTTCAGAAAACAATTATGCATCACCTGCTCTCCATCTTGTGTCTCTGACCCTGTAACACGCAGCTTTTAAAGCTTGTTTTGAAATCTGCTTACTGGGAGGTAAAAATCTACAGGAATAATACGCAGAAGGTTTAGTTCACAGTTCAGGAGTTTAAGCCCACAGGCGCTTTTTTATATTTCACATGTCAAATATAAAATGTTTTATTATGCCTCTGAATATGATTTTGAATGTTGTACTATGGAACATTTTACCAATACAACTGTGTAAAAATTGTTGCTGCTTTTCACAGAAAAACATTTGGAGGAAACAAACTGTAGTGCTGAGCAAAACACTCCTGATTCTCCAGAATGTAAGGTAAGTGGCAAATTTTATTACACTCTTCTGTTGCTGTTTTTCAACGCATAATATTACTATTTTACCAGCTTGGTAATGTAAGTATGGCTCATATGATGTAGCCCCTCCGTTAGGTCTTCATAGGACTATTTAACATTTTACAAGATTAATCCTTAGCTTAGAAAGCATGGGGTTTTAGGGAAAAGAACTGTAATTGTCAAACATTTTCCAAACCTTTGGAGCATTATGCAGCACTGATACAAACCATAATGGTTTGAATTTTGCAAGAGTAATGCCATTTTTGAATTGATGAATTCCTAAAATACACAGGTGTGTTATTTGAAAAAAAGAAGTAATTTCCATGCTCAACATACAATGCCCCAAAATTCCTACAAGTGCAAACATCACTTCTATTTGTGCAAGCATGTGGAAAATAATGTTACTTGGAATTGAAATTACCCACATTAGGACTTGTATTTCGTAGGAATAGATTTACTGGTTTTCTCTTCATTGTGGTTTGCAAAAAAGGGCTGTCTCTTGTTAAAATTAGACCTTCAACCTGGCAGAAAAATTGGAACAATTTTCTCACTTTTGATTAAGTCATCACTATTACTGCTTCTTCCAAACCATTTAATCCATTATGGATTATCTCTTCAACTTGCTAAAATAATTTCTGAAGATATTTGCAACATTGGAACTATCTATGCTGCAAGTCATAAAATTTTCTAGGCTGCTGCTATTTCTGACATAATACTTGACCCTAAAAAAGCAGCTGATTTAAAAACTGAATGAAGTGCTAAAGCCAAACAGATAGGTATGTTGGGATTGCAAGGTTAGGATTTTCATCATAGAAAAAGAATGGAGTATGTACTGCATTACTATCACGCTGGAGATAAAAGTGATTTGTTTGTCAATGAAGGTGATGTATTTGATATATTTTAAAAGACTTATAAAAGTTTGTGTTTACTTGCTCTTAAGAGGTTCTTTTCCCGTCCAACACTTATTAAAAAAAAATTACAGAGATAAGTATGTACCATTTTTATTCTGATACGTACATGCAGCTGCTATGTTAATCTCTAGAAGCTCTATAAACCTATTCAAGAGAAGGATATATCCCATAAACTACATCAGCCAGTGAGGACTGTGAAACATAATGGGACTCTTTGGTATTAAAAACGCAAACAAAACACATTCCTGAAGAAAGCCCACTTTAGATTGGATCCTTTTCTTTTGCAGGACTTCATCATTAAGATTGAGCTGGAAAAAGCAGAAAATGGAAGCCTAGGATTTGCACTGGTAGGTGGAAGAAATGGCAGAGCTATCCTAATAAAAGCCATCAGTCCAGACAGCATTGCAGACCTAGATGGGAGGCTTCAAGTTGGTGACATCCTACTTAAGGTAATGCTTGTTCTTCATTGTTTTGGCCTACATTTTCTCCAGTTACTCTATGATGAGCATTCTGTTCAGTATGAAGGTTGCACAGATTGGAAATCTGAGGCTGCTTGGCACAGTAAAACATAGAAGATGATGTCCCTTGTCTCCTGGGCTCAGAGGGCTGTTCTGGGTCCCTCCCAGCCCTTGCCCAGAGCTCAGCTCCCTGTGGGACTGGGTCGCTCTACAGCTGGAAGGTGGCCATCGGGCACTCCAACAGCGAAGCAGACCCAGTGTAGCAGGGCAAGCAGCAAAATGCAACTACTCCACTGTGCTCAGTGAGGATTACATGTGAAAAAATCAGGGAAACAAGAGGTGACTGACCAGCCATGCGTAAAACAGCTAACCAGGAGGACACTGGCAGGAACTTATCATCAGTGGCATTTAGGTATTATCAAGATAAGCAAAAAGCACTGGAATTAGAGCTTTTTGAATTTAAAAATCTCATTATCTTAACCACATTTTAATAAAACACTCTTTTTCTTCACCCCCTCTCCCTCCCCACCTAGTTATTTTGTCTTCCTCCTTTAGGAATGTCAATATTTTTGTTTGTTTTTCTATTTTTCATTTACTTCCATCTCTCCTCCATCTTCCATCTGAAGAGTGAGAGAAACAGTGCACTGTTAATGTTTCAGAAGAGATACAGACTATACTTTTGTGGTGTACTGCTGGCAATCATTGTATAAAAAATTAGAGAGAAGATGATTAAACAAGTTACTAAAATCTGAGGGGATAAGGACACCTGAAGTGCAAACAAGTTATATAAAGATTGCTCAGTGCTGGGATATGTGCTTAAACGAAGCTTTCTGTTACAGGAATCTTGAAGTATGTATCATTGTATTTTTCAGGTGAATGAGACTTTTGTGTCTGGTCTGCCACGCCAAACAGTTATAGATCTGCTGCGCAAGGCTCGAGGCACTGTTCAACTCACTGTCTGCCGAAGCATGGCTTTGCATTGGACTTATTCACGCAATCAGAGCAACAGTTTACCTCCCCCTCCAAACACAACAGGAGAGCCTGGTAAGCAGCCACATCCACTCAGTACATAATAAAAGTGGGGTTATGTGTTGCCTGTATCCCAACTTCTCATTAGCAAAACAATTCCATAGTACTAACTTCACAGTTACTGCTGATTCATAGCTGTAGATACAAACACATTTTTCACCCTGATCTGCAGCTCTGGCTAAGCTACTCAAGACATAGGACCACAGGGAAGGAATGCCCAAGCATTATTTTTAAGTCTAGGAGTAGTGGAACCATAGCCCATTACTGACCCAGCTGCTAAAATACATTTCCAAAAAACATCACATTCCAGCACTCCTACCTTATCTCTTGGAAGCACTACACCTCCTGTTCTTCCTAGCAGCAGACACTCCTTTCCTGCAATTGTTCATGTTCAAATCCAGAAGCCTCTGCTCCCAGGTTATTGCTATTAACTTGAGAGCACACCCGCCTGCGTTGGCGATACTTAGAGAGCTGATTAGGTCTAATGGAAGAAACCTGTGTTGAAGGCTCTGCTCTACTGAGTACTCAAAGTTTAAATACTAATTAAAGCTGGCAGTGGAAGTAAGGGTATACAGTTACCAGGAGATTGTGAGTTTATATTCCTCAACTTTCTGTTTCTTTGAACAATTAAATGTTTCCTATAATGTATAGAAACTTCAAGAGGAAAAATACAGAAGTCTTCCTTAATATACTTTCCATCATGCTGGTTACAAATTAGAGGTTTTGTTTCAAATCTTCTCAGGCAAGAAACCACTGCTATTGCTCTTTGTTTTGCCCCCACCTGACTAGGGAGAGATGCAGAGCTGACTGTAGGTTTTGGACATACTTTAAGGTAAACATTTGTGCATCTAGTCAGCTTTACTGATGCAAACTTACCTGCATAGGTATTTTAGACAATTCTGCTGTTACGCAGCAGCTGCCTCTAGGGTTCAAATATCTCAATTTTTTCAGTTTCTGTTAGACTGAAGCTAATCCTGTTGAACTCCTAGTCTGTGTCATAAAGACTAGACACTCCTTCACTTACTGGAAGATAACCGGTGTGCTTCAAGAGCAAAGTTTTTCTATAAAGATGAGAAAACTGTGCTCAGCACTGGCCTGGAAAGGGGCTGTTCATTGCCTCATCTCTAATTTTGGGGCTTAATGATGCAAAAAAAATGGAAGGATGGCCAGTTATAAAAAGGTTGATTGAAGCTCCTGCCCTGTTAAGGGTTGTGGAAGTATTCACTTCAGTGGGACTAGCCTTTTCTCCAGTTCTGCAAAGTTAAGGAAATAACTGTGGGGATGTTTATTTGCATCTCACGTGATGTTGGTGAATTACATGGTTGCTGGAAAGTGTAAACTCTTTTTCTGGACCAGCAAAACCCAATGGTGTTATAGAAGAACTGTCATCAAAGTTGATCTATGTTATTTGTCCCTTAGCACTGCAAAGGAATGGGCTGGATTAGGGAGGGCAGATTTCAATTCTGTTTGAAGTTTTTTATAGCTGCTATTGATACAGAGGTCTACTTCAGTGTATCTTCTGGGAACCTGAATTATGCAGGTTTCTTCAGTGGTGACATATGGCATTTGTGCTGTATTAACCCTCAGAGCACCCATGAAAGGGACATTCCACGCCAGTTTCTGGCACTGCCTCTCAGTGCCTCTTCCAAGATGAAAGTTCTCTGCTGTGGATGGTGTAGAAAAAGTGGATCTGTATTTTCATGCTTTGTAGGCGTGTTACTTTGATTTTGTTTTCTGGTATTCAGACGGTGCTGAGGAAAGCCTCCAAGCACAGCCTGGATTCACTTTCAAGGAAGAAGAATCCAACCAGATGTGCAACAAGGTAAAATCTGGATCAGGCTTCTAGAAGTTATCAGACAATGTACTTGTATGTTTGTTTACAAAATGATTTTGCTGCAATGCGGGCAAGAACCACACCGTAATGGAAAAATAAATGTGAGGGAAGTGACTGGAACTGCTAACATTTGAATGAGTCAGGGGATTCCACTGAGATAAGAGAATATGATTAGTACAATATATATGCTAAAAGGGCAGGGGAAAGGAAGGTTACATGTGCAAGTCTAGTTCTGGTGCTTTACAATACTGGCATGAATTATTTATTAATTTTACCATTCTTTCAGTATTTTAAAACAATATACTTTAAAAGAGCTCTATTCAACTGTCTTCCATTAATATTCATAACTCCAAGGCACCCAAAATTCTTCAAACATGGTTATGTTTTTGAATCTTGGTGAGTCCTGCAAGGTATTCCACATCAAATTTTACAGCATCTATTATTTCTAAGGTTACAACTGTAAAAACTCTCCTCAGAAAATGTTAGAAATATAGGTTGTCTTATCCTCCAGAGCAAATTAAAAAAAAACCAAACAAAACCAAACCCTGCTTCAACCAATATAATCAAACTAGAAAAAGATAAAATGGAAAAAATCTTTGACATGAATAAGCTGAGAAAACCTTGAAGAGGAATTTGAGTCAGTTTTAAGTACACAGTTAGAATGAGTGTGGGAACGAAACTATTAAGAGATTGGTGAAATGTAATATCAACACAAGGTCATGTCTATGATCTGACAAAGAAGTACACCCAAGAAATGATATCTATGAGAAGTAGGATATAGTACTAACGTTATAGGTTCCTTATTAGATCCCTGAGTCAGCAAGGTACTAAGGCGTAAATTTCATTTTAGGCAGGTGGTTAAGTCTATCTAGTTCAGCACAGCACATGCCTGACTTTAAGCACATGCTAAAAATTTTGCTGAATGCGTTCCATTAACTCTCTCTTCTTCATTATTTCCGGCTTGCCTTTAGCTTTCTCCTATAAATAGAAACTATTGATGCTTTAATTTATAGAGCACAGCTGCCATCTACTCTGAAGATGTAGACTTTGGAAATGACAAGCTACTGAAAAAAAAAAAAGATGCAAGAAAGCAGCAGTAGAATACCTTTCCTTGGCAAAGAGAAAACAAAAATCCATATAACGTTCTCCAGTCACTGTAGTCAGTAGGTGCAGAAACTGAGTGAATAAATTCATGGTTACACAGGCAGCTGTGAATTCCCGTATTGTAACAGGAAAATACACCACGGAAGTAAGAAAATAAGGCATAAGTGGCAACTACCATTACTATCCCGTGGGACATTTAGTAGTTTTTACTGTGTAACATGCCAAGGTGTTTTCCGAGTGCATCTGGAATATTAAGCAGGAAAAGAAGAAGAAACACCACTCTGAACTAAAATTTAAGTAATTATCTATCAAAGGTTTCAACTGAGAAGAAGCCTCTTCCACATACTAATGACAAATGTTCTGCATCATAATTTAAATGCAGGACCCAGTTATCATTCTCTAACACAAAAAACACCCACCAATACTACTGCTCCTACTGCATATGGAGGATGATCAAGAGTCTGCCTTCTCTGTTAGTTAAGTGCTTCTTCAGTAGAGCACCTGCACCCTGCCTCTAACAGCTGGCATCATTGTGTCTGATGAAAAAGGAAATTATTACCAACAATTCCATCTCAGACACTAGTGTTTTCTGCTGCCAAGATCTAGGAGTGGAAGAGTGCGACTCATGGTTCCTGTGATTACCTTTTCTTTGAGATCAGAGATCATATATTAATAACTAACGTGAACCTTGTCAAAGTTAAATTGTGTTTACTAAGTTGTAGAGAAGTTTGAAGGCTGTATTGTTATGAAACTCAGAGATACAGCTCGTGGCTTTTTGGTCCTAGTAGATACTGCAGCACAGAATCCAAGTTACATACTTTCTTCTGAAAATGGAAACTTTTCTATTCTCCCTCTCTTTCTTGAGTGAAGGACACCTCTTTTTCCAGACAAAGAATGTTGATGAACATATCTATATTCTTGATGTTTCTGTGTACTGATTTTTCAGAGCTTTTTCTCTTTTTTTAAACCTGCAGGATCCAGAAATTACACCAAATTACCCTCTGCAAGGTCAGCTGGCTGGACAAGACTATAAGGATATCATCAGTAACATTTCAGACAGGTAAGTCTTTCAAACACAACAGCAAATTAAATAGTATGGGTAATTTATTCCTATATTTCCAGAGCTGTCCTAGTATAGTATGCAAATGTACTCATGTGTCCCAAATAATAGAAATACAGTTGTATTTGAATGCAGCTCCATCTGCAGTAAGAGTTGTTAAACAGCATTGGTGTGGGCAGGGTCCCCGCGCATTTTATTATGCTAAGAAATCCAAGCAGTCTTGCAGCCTGGGATGGATCCTGTGCTACTATGGCTGCTCCTTACTATTTTATTCTCCCTCTTAAGTGTACCTTTTACTATTTCTAACACTATGTATTATGATTATACATAAGATAGGATAACGTTAGACTGGTCTGCTTAAGTCTACTAACATAGTTAAATGTTAGGTCTAAGAGTATAGGAGTTAGCCAGTAAAGGAATATTTGAATCAATAAAGTTGTGTTCTGGATTGCAATCATATCTTCTATATAAAACATATTTAAGTGCGGTAAATTTTTCTAAATACTTAGGAAATGGTAACAAGCAAAGCCTATTTAGCTATGATTGCCTAACATCTGAAAAAATGACATACATGAAAAATTATCTATAACTGCAATAAACCTTACTTTCAATAATTTTTGGGCAGCTTTTTATACAAAGTATGTTCTTATTTCTTTGAAAAAAATAAAATACCATAAACGGATAATAGTGTTTTTCACTAGCTGTATTTGCAAATACTACTCCAGAAAAAAAATGCTACTATTACTCCTTGAACTTATGTTCTTCAGAGTTCACAATAGTTCTTGAAAATACTTGCTCAAGAAAGTTGTAAGTGACCAAAACTAGATTAAAACAAAAACCTTTGTATGGTTCAGATTATCAAAGCTTCTGCTGCTTGCATAAGACCATTCAACTAATGCTGTTTTACAGGTCACAGAAATATGTGGAATGTGAAGGTGGCAGAAGAGAGAGTCAGCAGTCTGAGTCAGACAGCTGGAACAATGAAGATGATGATATGCCCTCCAGGGTTTCTGTTCTACCTAGAAGTAACCATGCAAAAACTTCTGTTTCTTCAACATTATAGGCCCACTCCTCTGTTTATGTATATATCACATCCTTCTCAAAGGAAAACCTCTGAATGCCTTGATTGTACTCAATTAGGTGTACAAACTGAGCCATTAAGATGAAACGAAAGTTGTTGAAGTAATTTGAGCAACATCATGACATTTGTTCAAACTTATGCACTGTTGGACAGTGCAAAGAAGTGACATATTGGATCAGTGTCTGAATAAAAGAAAAAAAAGAACATTGACATTTGGGTCAGAAGCAAAGTTGTGGGAGTTTCCCAGTGCATAATTAAAAAATTGAAGTTCTTAGTTTGTCTAAAAATGAATAAAATAAATGCAGATGGATTCTCTTATAAGAGATACAGTAAACAGATGGGATGTAGTAGAAGGCCTTTTTCATATATGAAAGACAATGAAAAAGAAGGCTTTGAGAATTAATGGAATAAATTCCAGGAACATACTACAAAATGTGCTTGTTATCAGTGGATGCAAGAAGGTTTTCAAACCATTCCCCTCTCTCCCTTGCTGTTCCCATACAACTCATCAAAAAAGTAAATGAAACCTTTACACAAAAATGTAGAGTGAGGGGTCAAATTCTATCTCAAGATTTTTTTCCCAGAATCACTGAATTTCACTTCATGTAATAACTCCATTAAAACCTCTAGAATTGATGTGCTTAGCCACATACTGAAGCATGTTCAGTCCCCAGGTGCTAAAGCCCATCTGATATCAGAAGACAGCTTACAGAGAGAACCTGCCTAGTTGTTCCTGTAGGAAACTAAGCTGCTTCTGCCGTGAACAGGAATAATTTGTGAAAGGGATCATATTGAGGATGCTGCAATATCCCACAGATTCACTGCAATACAGGTCTCTCCCAGCTTCTTCTTACCCTGTGGTAGTGGATGTCTCATCCAAAGTAAAACACAGTTAGATCCCTCACACAAGCAAGCTGTGCTGGCTAGCAAACAGAAAATTGTAACCACTTTAACCTCCATGACCTGTTAAGAGTTTGGGTTTTTTATTCCACTTATCTGGAAGACGAGGTTTGTGGGAAATAGCACTCTTTGTCTGGAGTGTGGGATCTGTCCTCACTGGAACTCTCAACTAGTTAATAGAAACACCTTTGAATCTGTGAACAGAAAGTGTCTCAGAAACTCAGGCAAAGCAGGTGCAGGTTGTAGCCCAGACAAAAGCAGAGCAAGCGTAACACTTTTGTTGCAGAGGATAGTTAAGAGTAGCAAAGACATCTCACAAGAGGAAAACAGAGCATTGCTCCTTGTCTTCAGCATACAACAAACCTGTGGAACAGATCATCAGGTTTTCCTTGAGACAGCTGGCATGTTACTCTTTACTAACAGTAGCTTAAGAATAAAAGGACAAATTCTATAATTCTTCTGCCTCAAGCCACTATTTTTCACCAAACAAGCTACTGTTTTTACTCTACATGGCAACGAAATTTTGCCAATTGCTCCAGTAGAGTAGTGATATTTCTGGAGATGTAAATATTTATCCATCTTCAGGATGAGCAAATTAGTAAAACTAAATCCTGATTTTGGTGCAGCAAAGATACTTTACATATCGTTCTTGAACAGGAGTGTGAGATAAGCTGAAAAGAACAGAAACTATTTTCTTACTTCAGGAAGGAAGAATTTGCAGTGAGTATTCCTAGCAGTAGGGTGTAGCAATACTAATTTTCAGCAAAGTGTTTGAAACATGAAGATAATTCCATGAAAAATGTGGCCAGTCTCCTCTACCTCTATAAACTAGCATTGAAGTTTATATTTCGGCAAGGACTGTTTATTTAGAACAAACTGTATTTAGAAGCTATATGAGGCAATAAGCTGCCATAGTTGTCTCTGCTTCCAAATTACGTGAAATGTGGTGCTGGTTGTATCCATGGTACTCACTTATTCTTCTTTCTGCTGTGAACATAAGTAAGCCAAAAATACTTTTTCACATTTCACTTCCAGAATATAAGCCTCAAAATGCACTTAAGTACTGCAACCCACTAGTTTTTAAAGCCAAGACTTCGTGCTATGACCAAAAAATCATTTAAAACTCCTTCATTTTTCTGTTAACATATAGGCAGAACCTTTGCTTCTGGAGATGAACTGACTCAGCTAATTAACTTCAAACCATCACTGACTGGAGTAGGTCCAAGGACTGGCATCACAGGTCTTATTCGAGACCTTCAGTTGCGGATTGAGAATCAACAGGTGCTAAAGGAGTTTATGGTAAAGTGCGATTCCTTTTTAAGATCTGAGTGTTCAGCAGAGCTAAGAAAGTGACTTTGAGCAGCCTTGTGCATACTGTATGGGAGACCAGCTTGTATATCTTTACTGACTCCACTTTCTTGGAGAATTATTCCAGCTAGAACGGGGCTCCTACTCTGCTGTTTGGGTGATGCTACAGCATTTGGATCTTTCTCTCTCCCTGCAGGTCAGGCTTACAATATTCCCTGTGCATAGATATTGTCCACATGGAATGAAAAATAAATAATGCACGAAAGTAGAGTATTAATCACTTTTTCCTAGATGGACTTCTTCCTATTACCGCCTTAGCTCTGTAGAACATCTGCCTAGAAACAATTCTGGAGGCTTCATTAAAGCAAGAAATCCATGCTGCTAGGGATTCACTGGTGTTGAAATAGTTGATGAAAAGAAAATGTTTCAGACAATGTTCCAGTGATCCAGGGAACTCATTGGCACAAAATGCTATTAAGGTCAGGAACTTAAAAAGAAATTTAAAAGAAAAAGTAACGGACTTCCATAGAAAATGAAAACACATAATTACATTCAGTGGCGTATAAATAATGAAAAAGTGTAAAATTAGGAAAGCATCTGAAATTTCTTGTTCTGGGATATAAATAGTTATCAGCAAATTCTCAAAGAAAAAATCTCATAACTCTTCAACACAGTACTGGAATTTCCTTTAAAGGATGTCCTACTCATCACCAGAGAAATAGATTGCTACCACTTTTCCCTAGTAATTACGATATCATCAATTTATTTCACTTGCCTTTATATCTCTGGCTTACTGAGTACAAAATCCCACAGGCTCACGTGTATAGGATTTGCTGACTTTCCCTGAAGGCTCAAGGGCGTGTATTAATTTCCATTCATTCCATTCCGTTACTGACATAGGCATAGCATACTATGAGCTGAGTCACATGTCTGCACAGAAAACACAAAGATCTAATAGGGAAAGCACTTGTTACCAAAGCAAATGGGTATTTTATCTGGGTAAAAACTGTATGAACTGATGAAGATGTTAAAAAACTGTCACATGTATGTCAGTCCATATATGCTGTACAGTGGCACAATGTGATGGCTGAGCATTGTGCAATGCATACTGAAGAGGCAAAAGAATAAAGAAAAGTGAAGGTAACTCAAAACTGTAAATGAAATGAACTTGCACGTTCCTGCTTCTAGCTACATTACATTCTGCTCCCCTAAATCTGCTATGAAATACTTAATGACTATATGGCTTGCACTCAACAAAATTGATGCTCTTACCTTTACCCGTCACTTTCTCTGTCACTGAAAAGTATTTGTTGATATTTACTACCTGTTAATGGTGCAACAGGTGGTGCTTCAGTCAGTATGTTATCAATTATGAATGCTGACATTTGGTCAAGACACTATTCCAAACATCTGTTTTACAGAAATATGCAGCAGGGATTTGTAATGAGAGGTGCTGGGGATGTGGGTTGGAAATTTCACTTGAAAACCCCAGAAATTTTGTGCAGGCTGAAGAAAATACAAAGCAATTTAAATTCCTTGCCTAGAAGTTTAGAGAATGATGCACTGGTTGTTTTCTGTAAGAAGTCTGTTTGTGAGTCTTGGGTCATATATAGCAGTAAAGTTTTCTCACACCGACTCTGGAAAGGTTGTCTGTAAAGGCTGTGAACAACATGGATTGACTATTTCTCTTTGATCTAGGCTTTAGAACATGTGAAACCAATAGATGACTGCAGAACTGGCAAAGCACCAGAAAACCAGGATAAAAATAGATACCAAGATATCATTCCGTGTAAGTATGCACACTAATGAGAATGTACATTCATTGAACAAAGACATCAGAAAACAGAAAAACAACTATAACACTGGGATGTAGGAGGTGCAAACCCCACCACATCCTTAGTCACAAAGAGCTCCACTAATCATGAAATGTGCTGAGATTTTTCCAAAAGAGGTAGAGTTCATGTAAGGATGTCTGCATTGCAAAATGTGTGATTTTCTGAAGTATCATCTTCCACAAGGCATGACTTGGTCTGGTAGAGGGTCAGCTGTCTTGGTGTTTCCTTCCCTCTTTCACAGAGATATTGATCTACATTTCTGTGGGCAAGTGTAACTTGAGCTATAGTAACAGTTCTTTAAATCTGATTAAATGTACAGCTACATCTATTGCTTATGACATAGTGGAATTCTGAAAAGTACAGTGGAAATCATGGAGTTATGTAGCTCTTGGAAAGATAAATATTCTTTCAGAAGTATATGAAAGTATAATATCCAAACAGAGCTTTCAGCTGCTCAGCTCTTATCTGAGTCACAAACAAATTTCGTCACTGAAGTAATTTTAGAAGGAAGACTTGAGTGCAAGAGCTGTATGACTGCTGTTATCAAGGATTTCAAAAAAATATTGTACCGCCCAATGATTCCCCAAGCGATATCACAACAGAGGAAAAACACTTTCTGGACTCTTGATGTCTTTCTAAACTGCAGCAGCAGGACAACACATATAACATTTGTAGCACAGTTACCTCTCTATATTAGTGATACAGTATATATTCTCAGAAATTCCCTGGTTTACAGCACCAATATCCAGTGACAATGTTCCCATGCCATACCTTAGAAGTAGTGTTGGATACACTATTTTGAATCACTGCTAAACAATTTTATGGTAATTATAAGGCTCATCAGAGTGTAACACAAATACCTTAAGAGAAATAAAGCTACAGAGAACCATACAATTTGTCTGTTGGAATTCCTTTTAGTAGTTATTAATATTAGTGTTACTAGTCAAATGCATTCCAAAATTCAGAGATTGAGCTTCCCCTTCTCCTCAGTGCTAGAGATTGTAGAACTGTTTCAGATCTACAGCTGAAATAGCAAATTTCTGTTTCTGTACAGATGATAAGACACGAGTTCCTCTGGGAGAAAAGAATGGCTACATTAACGCAAGTTACATTAGAATGAAAGTTGGAGAAGAGGAACATTTTTATATTATAACCCAAGGGCCTCTGCCATCCACTATGGCTGACTTCTGGCAAATGGTCTGGGAGAGTGAATCAGATGTGATTGCCATGATGACAAAAGAAGTGGAGCTAGGGCAAGTCAGATGTCATCGATACTGGCCTGAAGCTCCCCATGGCTCTACAGAACTGGCTAATTTCCATCTAAGGCTAGACACTTACCAGATTCTGGAATACTTCATAGTTAGAACAATAGTAATGACCAACAAGCAGGTAAGTTGAGTATATTTAATACTTTCATATATGATGAAATTGATTAGATATTTTATATGAGTAAATACTAGTGTTACATTTGCTTCTTCCATAACATTTGCTCACTATTTTTTAGGAATGTAAAAATTTGAATAACAGGCATGAAATTAGGGTTAATGAAATGTTGCTTCTTTGTTCGTTGCACAAGATGTGGATCCAACATCACATACTTTTGGACAAGAATGTCCAAAAATTAGTCCTTTAATGGTCACAGAGTTAGTGTGTTCAGTGTTTTGCAGAATTGCTTACTGTTCTTATCAAATAAAATCAGTACAGGAAGACAGAGTGAGTTCATATTTTGTAATGGTAACTGAAAGAAAAGAAGTGAAGAAACTGGTTTTCATCCTAGAATTTAGAACAAACCACACTTCTTTCATTCATGAAAAGGCATGAATATACATGACACTGCAAATCTAGCAGCAAATTTTTAGAAACCTAACAAATATAAAATCTGGGTATAAGAACATGGAGACTGGAACAGCTGTAAGTCCATCAGTCTTGCCTCATTATTAAGTAAAACTTTGAAAAAATTCTGTAGGACCTATTAATTAATGGAATAATTAAAATATTTGTACTTGTGCCAGACTAACTTTTTCTCTTTTTCCATCAAGAACACCATCTCTCTATATGAAGAAAACACAATCCCCCTTATGTCACTGATTGTGAAACGTAGCAAAATATTTGAGTCTTCCCAAAAGATTATTCAGATGGGAAGATGGGCCATTGCATGTGATTGTTTCAATGAACATGTTAGGTTTGCCGTGTTTGTTTTGGACTAATATCAAATTATTATTGAAAATCACAGGTTTACTTCAGCAGAAATCCAGACATGCATTCAAATTCTTCTGATGGTAGAAATCCAGGTAGCTCTTTTGCATTCAGCTTAATGCAGTTTGGCAAGCTGGCAATAAGAAGTACTGTCCCAGGACCATTCAGTTAAAAAAACCGTTTATCTACATTATGTTTATTCTTTTAAGCATTTTTTTAGTTGATTTGGTTTGTATTGTAGGGTATCTAATCACAAATTATCATATTACTATGATATCATATTACTACTATATATTACTACTGTCATATTACTACTCTTCTATTGGTATGGCTTATTTCAGTTACAAAAACAATTCTAGTAAACAGTAATGGAATGTTCTAGTTTAACAATTGATGTTGTTTTTCCTTTCTAGTCAACAAAGAAGGGAACTACATCCTTTTGGGGCAATAGAGTAACATCAATGTCTCATCAAAATTATATGAAGTAAATTTCCTACTCCTATGTCTTCTGAGTGCATCTGATAAACTAAAATAAACCTTAATAGGGTCAAGTACAAAAGGTGAAGAATGCAGAGTTGACAAACAACTGACTAAGAATGAGGCTGAAGGAAAATTTATCAGTGGAATTCCTTGAAAATCTGGTTTAGGACTGATAATCTGTTAACATTTCTTGTCTTTCACTTCCAGACAGAAGAGAAGCGCATTATAAGTCATTTGCAGTTTTCCACTTGGCCAGACCACAATACTCCCAAACTGGCTGAGCACCTTGTAAAATTTATTTGCTACATGAGAAAAGCTCACAGGACAGGACCTATTGTTGCTCACTGTGGCACTGGCATTGGAAGAAGTGGAGTTTTGCTGTGTGTTGAAATTCTGCTCAGCTATATAGAAAAAGATCTATATGTAAGTATCAAATAGATAATCATTAAGTATTACAAACTGGTATGGATGTCATCGACATGTGGGCGTATCTTAGATCAGAGTAATTCCTGGTAGAATTAATCCTAACAAAATGGAATAAACCCACCTTTTTTTGTTTTATACAACAAACACAATAGCTACAAAGATAATAACTACAAATATACTGTTTGTAAAAGGGCTGAGCCACAGCTTCCCCATCTGAAAGTGCTTAAATCTTTCTTTGTAACTTGCATGTCAACAAAATAAAAATTGTTCTCTTCTGATAGTTCAACATCAAGCAGATAGTGAGAGATTTGAGAGATCAGCGTTTTGGCATGATTCAAACTAAGGTAAGTCCTCAGCATTCAATGAGATTAAGATTTTTAAAAGCCTCGATTAGTGGTACATATCCACATGCTTAATTAAAACATATTTTTAGCCCTGTCATTTGAGGAAAATAACAGCCTTGCAGGTAAGTGATGTCTAGATTTAAAGATGAAAGGTCTGTCACTTACTAATTGAAATAAAAGCAAAGCACCAATATAGTACAGATAGAAGCCCTGTTTTCCCCCACCTCCCCCCGCCCCACCCCGCTTTGTTTTTAGAGCAAAAACAAAAGCAGGGATCAACAACAAAACTGGTGAGATACCATCAATTCTACCCTGCAAAATTGCAGCCTTCAGTTGAATTCTTGCTGTTGCTGAGTTATTGTCACCTCAGTAAACCATTCTACTGCTGAGTTAAACCTACCCCTAACAAGAGTTTTCACACAAGAAAAGACAAAATGCAACTAAACCAATTTAGAGCAAACAGGTGGTGGGAAGAAAAGGATAAGGTTTTCCTATAGACAAGTATTTTAGCACATGCTTTGATATATTTTTATTTAGCATAATGACCAAGCATGTGACTAAAATTAAGTGAACAGATAACCTTCATTGACCTAATGAGACATGAGCACAAGCTTACAGATACTGCATTGAATCAGAAAATGTTCCTGAACTTTTACAAGTGACAGAACAAAAAAAACAAGGATGCTCTTAAATATCTAAGTTTTTGCATCCATGTTACAAAGATGCTGATGTTACAAACAGCACTTCAGGCAGTCCCTCCTTCTTTGTGTAGAGTTTGGGTTGAATGTATCCAGGTATTCACAATGGTGACTCTGTATACAGGATGAGTATTTGTTCTGTTATGAAGTTGTGCTGGAAGTCCTTCAGAATCTTCAAGCAATGGATTCCTACTGACTGCAATATGACTCTTCCCTGCTGTTCTTCCCATTGGACTGGAGGGATCACTCAGCAATTGCTTTAAAGAGATAACAAGCCAGCACAGACAAGTGTTATACTACATGCTTTTTTAGATCTCTTTCAAAACCTTGCTTAATGTGTCTTGGGTAAATCATTTAAATCTTGGCTCACAGTTTGGAGAAACAGCCAGCCTGGAACAGGAGGTTTCAGCTCTCCTGTTTCTGGCTGTTACACAGCCAGACTGTGCAACACTGCTGTTACAGTGCCATGGACAATTTGAGTGTTCTGTGTAATAATGTATTAATTGTTGGCAAAATACTTTGGAACTGTGACAAGGAGATAGCAGCCTTTGGAATTAGCTTTACTTTCCAGGGGGTCGCTATAAGGATGCAGGTTTCAGCTGGTGTTGGTGGAAAATTAGTTGTTCCTTACATATTGTTGTGCACTATTGGCTTCTGGACTGCAAATCGGTATTTTCTACAGCAGTTATGCTTTTGTGTGGAAGGACTCAATTTGCTTACCTTTGGTTGCTTGAACAGTGTAGAACCATTTCCAGGAATCACTCCAGCTCAGTAGTTTATACCATCATCACTAGACATCTTAAATAAAGAAACTGACAGAAAAATAGGATGCCTTCAAACCCTAGTTGGTTCTCTTCAAAGCAGGAAGAGCGTTCTGTTAATTGGATGGAATATTAATTTTTGCCAGCAGCATGAACAAGTGTAGATAGCATCAATGTTTCATTGTGCATGCATGTAAAAAAGAATGCAATACTAAGCCAGACAAAATGACTGTGTGTGCATTGTTGCACGCATATACACTTCATCTCTCCCTGATCATTTCCAGCTATTAACTATCTTGTAATTCTTATCTAGGATCTGAGCCAATCAATGGGAAGTCCCACTGGTATCAGTAGGGGCTGAATTAGATCTTTAGAGTATATAACTCTCTGTACAGTTTATTTCTCTTGTAAAAAGTGTTTCTGTCAATGTGAGTTTGAATGGATTTGAGCAGAAATCTGCTGCTCAAGTTTGTATGATTTTAGTTGTTTCCAGAGTACTGCTTCCAAGACTTTTAGCTAGAAGGTGGTACATATGGAAGTGAAGTTATTAGAAGTGCATTGGAAGAGTAACTTTTAAGCAGGAAATTAGAACAGCATTTATTTAATTCAATTGTACATATTTTTAAAATGTCTTTGCTTTTAGGAAAGGAGAAAATACTAAGCGACATTTGAATCAAAAACTGTGATAGAAAAAGGATAATAAAATAGTTGTTTATTTTCATTACAAATGAGAGGTTTATGGTTCAGAAAGAATGAGGGATTAAATACTGATTAAAAGTATGACTTTTAGAAAAAGACACTGTATTACAATTATAACTAAGGACAAGGCCTATTTTTTCTTTCTGCCCTCAGACAGTCTGCTGGAAGCCAGGAAAACACAGAAATTAAATTTATACTGTGAGCCAAATGATAATTTCAAGCATATTGATAGAGATCCAGAGTAATGCTAAATTAGTGGAGTAACCTCAGACTTTTTTTGGTAAAAACATAAAAAGAATTTAGTGTTTTGTCTTAAATTAATTGAATTTGAGTTTTCCCAGCAGCATTACTTTCCCTACATTCTGCATTACTGTCTTTATGTTGCATAGAAAGTACTATTTGCACAGTTTTGTCCACTGTCATCAGGCAAATTTTCATTCATAACTTTGTTACCTTCATTTGGTATTTGGCCTTTCACTTTGATTTTAATTACTGCACATGTACTGCTATGAAATGAATGCACTACACTGCACACAAATGCACAACTCACTTTTTGTACCACAACAACTTTGAAAAGATTATCAGTGAAAATATTCCTGTACTTTATGCAACGGTATTTTTTCTGTGGTTTAGAACAAACATTCTGGATTTAGAAGAAAATCTTCATGGCATTATTTCTTTCTCTGTATCTGTGAATCATCATTGCAGCTGTTCGATTGAACTGTTTGCTGTTTGACAATTTTTTTTCAGATTTTACAGGGATATTAAAAGATTTCTGAAACATTGAACTGAATTTCGTTTCAATTCATTTTTATGAAAAAGCATCTGTAATACTTAACTACTAACCATTAAGAGCTCTAGGGAAAATATTTTTTTAGTGATTAGGGCTTATATTTACATTTCCTGTAAAGGCAGATTTTGTGATGACGGTACCTTTTATACATTCCCTTAAAGCAGGTATTACTGACCTCAGAGACATTCTGCCATATCTCATGTTCTTATCTTTTAAGAATATAATAATTAAATGCTTTTAAACAGATACTATGCTTATGATCCCCATAACGACATCCTCACTCATACTGAACTTTGTTTTGGATGAGACATACACTTTTACACAGATCTAGTCCTCTAAGGCTGCTAGCAGAGTAAGATAGAACTGCTCTTCCAGATATTTCATAATCTGTTATATAAGAAACTTTCATCCACAGAAAATCTCAGAATTTCTCAAACCAACTTTGAGCTGAGCCAGATAGATGCAATTTGCCACATGCTGGGTGACAGGTCCTCCATCTGTCACAGTCCCAGAGCAATCCTACAGACCAAGTCTCTCAATCCACAGCCTGAAAACATTTTAAGAAAACTGCAATCTTGCAAGAGTTCTGAACATGTTTGAAGGTAAAGGCTGGTCACCTCAGTACCAGTACTGCTTGGGAACTTCACTGCTGACAGCCAGCCTAGACAGCAGATGCATTTTCAGGAGGGAAGGACTGAACTGACAAACACAGTTTCTTCCTACAATAGACACCATGTTCGGAGAAATGAGTTTGGAAACATCACCAGAAAGTGGTCAGCAGATGTGGCTGCTGTACATGCTCTCTTGGAGATGCTAAGGAAACATCTGTTCTCATCTTCCCCTTTAAAGGTAGGACTCAGGGATTCAACTTGCAGCTCTGCTGCAGACTTCCTAATAAGCCAAACCACTTAAACAGGATTCTCTGCACCTCACAGGTTTCTTCTTTTACACTGCACTACTGGGGTACACTCATGTCCTTTATAGATGGGGCCACTGAGCTCAAAGCTTAGATAAATTGAGAACAGTTAGAAGACTGCTAAGAGGCATTTAGGTATAGCAGAATCTGGCTACATCCAGCAACTCATACACTCAAGTAAACACCTGCTAGTCCTCAGATTCATACTGTAGCACAAAACCTTGTCAGTGTGTTCAGACAGTAGCTCTGTCCACAGAACAGCACATCTCATCATCTTAGTCTGGGGAAGCAACTGTTTGACCACCATTGAGACTGCTAGTAGACTACTGCAAGTAGAGCAAAGACAACCATCTCATAGCTATTAAGTTACAAAACCATGTATGAATAGTGGGAAACGAGTGTCCTCATTCTTTCCTTTAACATCTTAATTAAGTTCCATGAACTCAGGATTGCATTGTGCTGATGGCTCTGTGTTCTCCAATTCCTTATGTGCAATGGCAAGATGCCTTAACATATCCACACATGCCAAAACGGGTGCTATTGGCTATGAGAACGTTGTCAGATTTGAGTACTTGACTTCAAAAAAGTACCAATTTGTATTTTTACAACTTGTACTAATATAACCAGGCTTCTTTTAATTTTCTTAGAAAGCCTGAGACATGAGTCAGTAAGTTTTCTCCAACTGTCTTTTCGGTTGGAGTTTTTTGCCTTACTGAGCAACAGACTCTTCTGTGATAGAACAAACACGGTAAACGCAAATACTGCTAGCATTGCAAAAGAACAGCAAATGCTGCCATCTGTGGGCAAATCGCTGCTGTGACAGCACTAACTGCGATTCCTCGCTCCTGCCATTGGCACAGAACCACTCCATGAACCTTCACTGAGGTTCAGTCAAAAGAGTTACCAAGACACACTTGGCAGGACACAGGGCTCTTGCTCCCGCCTGGCGAGTGCCAGCCTGGCCAGGCAGGTGCTGCCATGCTGCTGACATCCGTACAGCCACAGCGCTGCTGGTCCTACGGATCCTAAAATAATGATAATGAAGCAGTTGGTCAGCCTCGGGAAAGGGTATCTAGTAATCTGACAGGATCTGTCTAAATCTGACAAGGGCCTAATTTATGAATAAACTGGCTCTTGACCTTAAACCAGGAGTGTTTTTGGAATGAAGCACTTTCTTCATTTACTGAAAATTATGAGTAGTGGGAAATCCTCCTGGAGTTTTTCAATAACTGGTTTTATGACACACTGTCAGCAGCTGAATCTGATTGGGTTGGGGTGTATTTAGTCTACGATAAACCCTGTAAACTGCTTTATTTTGTCAAGTATGTTGCAAATTCATCTACTGAATTAGAACTGGAGATTGTGTCACATAGCTCAGCATAATGATCCCGACCATTGCACAGCAAGGAATACGACCCACATAATGGTTAACCTGAGCAGGCCCAAGCACATGCTGTGCTGCATATACAGCTTAGCCTTCAGGCCTGTGTTGTGCTGCAAATATCTCTTAGCCACAGGATATGCATAGCCAGTGAATTACAACAGAGAGCCTGTAGGCAGCTCCCTCTTGGTACTGGTGATTATGCCACTTATGAGTCCTTTCCTTTTTCTAAAAGTGCAGCAAGAAATTCTTACGTCAACATTATTTCTGGTAGACTGTAGAAATGCTGAATGGAGTTGTTTCCTTGTGAGAAAATCCTGTAATAGTTCAAATGACCAAAATAGGATAACCCTTCCACAGACAGGCTCTGCACAGTGTGCTGCATCTGGATCAGATGCCTGTTTGATGCTGCGCTACTTGGAGTCCCCAGCATCTGAAGAGACATAGGATTATCTATACTGTCCTCTCTTCCTTTACAGCATTAGCATTAATAAATAGCACTTTAAATGATACTTTACATAGTCCGAGTGCCTTTCTTATTGGAATTATAATGAAACAACATCTCCAGGTGCAAAACACTCAATTAGCAGTGAAGGACAACGGTACTTCCTCCAGTTGTTAAATCGCAAAGCTGGGCTCAACATGAAGATTGCCTGCCTGCTGTTTGCAAAGACTAAATATTATTGTATTACAAAAAATAGTCACTAGCTGAGATCTTCACGCTGGAGAGCTTGCCCTTGCAGTCTAAGCAGACTGAGGGTGACAGTCCACTATTAGATTGATCCTTTGAATGTCCAGTAGCTTGTGTGGAGGAAGTACACAGCACTTACAAAGTTGTGTACAACAGTAAAGTGTGATTTGTGCATAATCTTGTACTGATGTAGCTCTGTAGGTTTAGAAATAAGCTAATGAAACCAGAAGAGTGTCCTGTAGTGCCATACAGGCTTTTTTTTTTTTTTTNTTTTTTTTTTTTTTTTTCTTGATTGATTACTTGATGTATAGCAGGAATAACAGAACTTCATGCTTCAACTCATGCTTCTCCAGACCTAATAACACAGAACATTTAACACTGAACCACAAAAACAGAGACTAGCTGAGATTGGAAGGAATGCCTGGAGACCATCTAGTCTAAGCCCTCCAACTCAGAACAGAGTCATCTAGAGCTCAGGACTGTGTTCAATTGGGTTTTGAATATCTCCAAGGATGGAGACTCTGTGACCTGTCTAGGAAACCTGTTCTGATATTTGACCATCCTTAGAGTAAAAAAGTTTTTTCTGACATTTAAATGGAATTTCCTGTATTTCAAGTTGCACCCCTTGTATCTTGTCCTGTCACTGGATACCATTAAGACGAGTCTGTTTCTACCTTCTTTACTTCTTTACTCTCTCCCATCTAGGAATTTGTACACGTTTATAAGATTCCCCTGAGCATTTTCTTTTCCATGCTAAATAACCACAGGTCTCTCAGCTTCTTCTTATACAGCAGACATTCCGATTTGTTAATCATGTCAGTGGCCTTAACATGCCAACACTGATTCAGAGAGAGGACCAGATTCCATCCAGCAGTTGCATGTCTACTGAAATCAGGAGATACAGCTTTTTAGTGCCTACTAGCACAAGAGGCTTGCTGTTTTAATACCACCTATGCGCTGGTAAAGGCCTGTGAAGCCAGTATGGGATTTTAAGAGAAGTTGCAAAGTCTGGAGTACCTCTTGGATGCTGGTCTGCAAGATCTGCCAGTGACCAGCTCTACTTTTTAGCTAGTCTTAACTCTTTGATGTCTTCCTTTGTGTAACTGAGTTCTGTTAACAGTTCCATAGGAAGCAGGCAGCAGTTCAGAATTCATTGCCCCTTCTGCACAGCACCAGATACACATGCACGCCTGAGGGACAGTGAACTCTTTGAGATCCTGCTCTGAATTTTACAGCTATTTATCTTGCTCATTAAACCATTCAAAACCAAAAACCAGCTAAAATGCCCAAGAGCAGTACACTCCCAACCAAACGACAGATACAATGGGGACTATACAGTAGCTGTCCAGCACCCCAGCTCATTACACAACACAGCAATTAACTGAAGTTGCCTGTGCTCGCTCCCCTCCCTGCATTTGCTCTCTTGGGAAATGACAATTTCTTCTCCTCCCTGTTCAGCCCTCTTGTAAAGGAGCCCTAGCGATTTTAGACTTTCTTTTCCCAACCCACTGCTGTAAAAAGTTTCTATTTTCCTGGCTACTTCCTTCATGATTAAAGTAGATTTAGCCCAGGCAAAGCACCAGCTGCTTTACCTCTTGGCCCATTCAGTACACCTACCAATAGCTCCCAAGGGAGAAATGACATGCTGTGAGCTTAATGCCAGCATCCATGGATGAGTGACAAGGACACTATGGGAAATAATGAACACTAGAGAAATGTAGCTATAGCAACACTAGCATTCACAAAGCAAATTCCCACTATGAGTGCAAGGAAACTGCTGTTATGTACATGTAAAAGTGCTGATAAAGTAGGAACTTGGGTACAGCATCAGGGGAGAGCGTGCCTGGCCTGCCGTCTTGCCACAATGTGTAACATCTACAAAAGCCCACTTATAGCAGGCAGAAAATTAGCTCACACACTTTTGGGAATATTGGATGAAACAGCAGGTCCAAAACTGCTTAGTCTTTGCAAGAAAATCCCAAAACTCACTCAGCTGGCTCCAGATTTTACTGCAACTTTAGCACCATGTCATCAAAGGAACCATCTACTGATAACACTGTTGTGGTGATCAGGAGGCTGCCATTACTCCAGAGGCAGGAACTGAATCTTGGTGTCTCGCTAAACTATCCTGACTCCATCTCACATCTATTTAATATAAATAAGCCAGGCAAAACTTGTAGTTGTGGATTCAACATGAACACAGACAGTGCTTTCTGACTTTTTTGGAATCCTAAGATGAAATAATTGAATGACTCTTGGGGAATTTCAACTATCAGTAGATAAAAGAAATAAAAATTAGTTTATTTAACCTAGAATAGCACTACAGATATTCCCACAGAACTCCTGGGTTCCTATCTTCACTATGTCTATAATTCATTATAAGACAACTCCCTTAACAGTATCACACCTCATTTTCTTTTTCTACTGTTTTGCTGTCATAGAGGAGATGCATGAGTCACAGGTAATGCTTGTGAAGTGTCAAGGAAGTACTCAAGGAAAAGACAATAAAAAGCATAAAATATTCTTCATGCTTGCACTTTTCGGTTACCACAGATTTCCCTCCACCACTGTGTGTGAGTTAGGGTACATGTAGCAAAAATATGTCTTTATTATTAGAAAATGTGTGCTGCTTCATTAACGGAAACATTTCACATGTCTATGAGCTATTTCCATTGCATGTACCTGTCCCCTGGAAAGAGTAGAATTCTGCTTAGGTATCATTTGAGCAGTGAGTAGAACAAAGCGGTTATTTCACAGCTAGAAATTATTTTTGTATCACCTAACTTGAGACACTAGCACGGACAGAACATCATTCCCTCTGCTTAACAACAATTTTAGATGAAAAGATGTAATACTGTTCCCATAGTCAGAATACAGATAAAGCCTGGGATGCCAGCAGCAGTGTGATGACCACACCTCTCAGCTCAATACAAATGCTCAGCTTCTTCAGAGCAACATTGCTCTAGGCAAGAGCAGCTCCTTCCAGAGGACTCTATGCCAGCTTCTGCTGAGATTTTCAATCTCATAGAGACATCTCCACTTACTCCCTTTCTCATCAACATTCACTTAAATCCCTGGTTAAGTGTGCGAGTGGCTACTGGGTTATGTTCCTCTGCTAGACTTTGTTCAATTATCCAGGGAGTCCTCCTTGGGGCTTACATAACACTGGCTTGAGCAGGCAGTGCTCAAGGGAGAATTCAAAACCTTTCATTAACTCCTTGGAGTAATGTCCTCTTTTCTTTGTTCTCACCCTCTGCCAAATCACAGAATAATCTACACTAAAATAAGATATCCATTCACTCCTCAACCTAAAACACAGTAATGTGTGTGTTTGTAAGTACATACATATGCATGTATGTAATACTGTTCTCTGTGGAACAGAATAAAAACTGTTTGGCTAAATACCCCTTTACAACTACTAGAGTTTTTCTCTGGGGAGATTGTGCCTTCATTCCTGTCTGTGCTTTGCGCAGGAGAAACTTTCTGTGCCAAAAGATGCCATGTGTGTAGTGTGGTGGTGAACATGGCTTCCTCTCTGGTTATAGACTTAACAGCTTAGAACTGTGCCGTAATAGTACCACGAACATCTCAGCATCAGCAGATCTCTATCCTGCTCCAGTGCTGGTCAGAGATGCTAAAATAATTGGCTTATCCAGCACTGAACTCCAAACACTCCACACAGTTTGCTATGCTAACGTCTGTCCAAGTAGCTCTAGGCTCATGCCCTGTGCTCACTATGCCCATGTAAATATCCACTAACTAGACAAGCTTTCAATAACGGCCCCATCTGGGTGTAGTTTTGTGTTTGCATGAACATGAGGCTAAGGCTAGCAGATTACTAGCAGGAGAGATGGTAACAATGGCCTGTCAGAGGAGAAAATCACCCTGTGAAGATATGTGTCATGGACCCACTGGAGTGAATTAGGTCACCTGGCGCTGTCATAAACAATAGGGCCAGAGCTCATACAATGGAAAGCAGCCTCCCATGTGAAGGTCTTTGGATAATTGGCTTTGCTGGTAAAGTTACCAGCAGTGATATTGCACGTCATGAAATCACTGCAGAGATGAGCTTGCACGGGAAGGGGGCAGAGGTCTGAGGAGCTCAAGGAAGGCAGCCTGAATCCTTAGAGTGAAAATCTTTCTTCTAAATTGCTGAGATGATATTTGCTTTGGACTTGATGGACTTCACCCTGAAAATCCACGTGCACTGTCCTCTAACCTAACTCTTTCACACTGAAGGATGAAAAGATAGGCTGCAGCAACAGGCTATGCTTGTTTAAACTTAACGGTGACTTTAAGGTCCCAGTTCAGCATTCTTCAAGGGGGGCTGAATTTTAGCAAGTGCTGTGTATCCACATTCTGGATTCTCAGTAGTAGCTGGATTGGTGACGTAGCCTTCACAATTGCTTCTGAAAACCTCGACCATCATTTTACTGATTTTGTCCTTCTACACCCATTCTTTATCATTACAAATCCTAAAAAAGGGATTAAGAAGAAAAGGAGATTGATTGGTAACATTTCAGATTCTTCTCCCTTTATCAAAGGCCTCACAAGACCCTTGGCGAATGCAGGGAACCCTCTGTCTTTCGGCAGACATACTGTTCTAATATCTAAAAGACACTGGGAGAAAATTTTGTTGGTTATTGCTTGCTCCACCCTCTGAAGCTGCACAAACGCTGTACACAGCTAGATTCAAAAAGTTCACTTGCAAAAGTGATTCAAAGGCAATAGTGCCTATATTTATAGGATTAAAAAAATAGAAAAAAAATGAAAAACTCATTAATGTGCATCTGCGTGCAGATCCAGTGGGATAATTCATTTGAACTTCAAGCAACCATTTCCACTTTCCTTGCCAGAATTAGCCTGAGTGTAGCATTAACCTCACTTCCCTTCCCTTCACTGAAGTTTTATGCCCATTGTCAGACCCACACCTAATCCAAACTCTGGGCACTCATACCTAACTGCTCACAAGTGGGTTGCTGGATGTACCCACAGTGATACTTTCCAGGCTAAGGCATACATGTTCTTTGTACAAAGTTTAAACTTGATGGAGGATGATTATGTCTCAGGGGTCAGGTACTGAATGATGAGCAACTGTGACGGGTAATCATCTGCTTTTTATACTGCTATTTTGACCAGGCTGATAAAAAGATGGTATTTACATACCTGCAAAAATCCAGTGCCAAATTCCTTGTATATTAGCTCTGTCAGATCAGATCAGCATTTCAAGCCCTTATTTATTTCTCTAAACCGTACAGTGTTCAGTATGCATCATTATAGTGTTTGATTTTGCTCTCTTTCAATAGAGAAGTTTATGGCCTGTCTTGGAGGGATTTATTTAAAAAAAATAAATTACTTGGGATTGAGAGAAAAGCTCAGAGTGCAGAAGAGGTTTGGTGGCAGAAGATGAAAGCAAAAGGCTAGTGATCCTTCCAGTTCCCACCAGATGTCGCCAGCCTCTCAAGGATGTCTCAAGTCAGTGCAGCAGAAGCCTCCTGCTCTAGCGGCAGTCAGGTACAGTGCCTTTTTCTTAAAGAGAACAGGGTAAAACAGCAAACCTAAGGAGCTGAGGACAGAGCTTTTCCTTGTGTCAGTGGATGAAACACTGCTGAATCACTACTGAGCCAAAGCTGCTATAATTTCACTGCTGTTGGATAGTTTAATCTGGAAGGAGTCAATCTCCCTTCGTTTACTACGAGGGAACGCTAACATGACAGTTCTTCTGCTCTCCTCTACCTGAAGCACCCGGCAAAGCAGGCAGGAGGCACAACAGCAGGCACAAGAAGGAAGAGCGTGTTATTGCTTTAGAGGCTGCAGACTCTGAGATGAAGGGGCTTGCCTGAAACTACATAGGGAGTCATGAACTAAGCTGGGCACTGAAGCCAGCTTTCCACACCAATCTTGAAAAACACTTGCCAGTAAGCACCCTGCTTTTCAAGGCAGTGTTCCCCTTCTGAGTTTTACTGAGTGCTGAGCATTGTGGTGTCTTGCACAGCATAAATGCCTGGGGTTTTACTACTCAAATGTGTGTTCCCCGAGAATGAGACAGTTTGCCAAGAGGCTCTCCTCAATGCATCCCAATTGGCAGAATAACACTCTTAAGGCTCTGCCATCAGAGGAAATGTTTCGTCTCAAAGAGATTAGATGTGCAGACTAAGTAAAATGAATAGAAGTTGAAAAATATCCAGGATGTATGTTTGAGAATGAAGAGGCTGAACTAGAAATGAATGGATTTTAATGAGAGAAGGGAAGGAAATTCACCATGAATCACAGACATCTCTTGTCCTGAAAGAACATTGTTCCCCATGGCCCCAGGACGAACATGAAAGGCACACATTCTACAAGGTATTGTTGGGGCTGGCTTTCCTGTGGCAGCTTGGGCCTTCATAGCATCTTTCATGAAGGGCTTCAAATAATTTCACTTCTGAGAGGCTGGTAGCATTATTAGGGGTTTTTTACAGACGCTGGATTACGTACTGAGACAAAATGGCTAGGGCTCACGGTCAGCAGTTCCCAGAGCTGGGAAACTGAATCCTGGTCATTATAAATGAACCTCTGGCCTAGTGCCTTATTTCTGCAACCTTGCTCCTAGGGAAGCATGGCAGTTGGTTTCTAGTGCACCATTTCTCACAAATGACATTGTAATGAAGAGATCTTTGCCCAGAAGAGTAGCAAAGCCGGTTTGTTCTGGGTAGCTGGGAACAGAGTGCACATTGCTCCCTACAATATAGACAGCAGCCAAGAGCATGCAGAAGAACGAACACAGTTTGGCCTTACTCTTTGGTGACTGACAACAGTCATAGGGTGATCCAGCTAAGGAGCTAGTCTTACGCATTATTTCTGTGACTCAGCAGGTAACTCTAGTCTTGTCTCCTGCCCACTACAGCTATCAGTGTTATGTTCTCTTCCTGGCATACCAAAATAGCTTCAGATCTAAAACTCTAATATCCTTATTGTTAAGGTGAGAGTTGTCTCTGAAAGTTGTGTATATGTTTTTAAAATAGTTCATTACTGCAGACAGCACACACACAAATTATGATTCCATGGTCTCAACTCTGCTTCCCAAGAAGGAGAGGGTAATCTCATCCTGGGCGTTCTCTCTACTGTTTTTTCCTACCTCTACGAAAGTCATCTATTAAGTTATCACAAACTCCTTATTTTCTTCTGGGAACTTGTCTTATTCCTCAGCTGGGCCAATCAAGGCATTTTTAATGCCTCATTTTCTGACAGAATAATAGTTTCCCTTCCTGCCATAAACATCTTTCTTTGACAGGTACACAGAAACACCCAGCATTTAAAAGGCAAGGTAGACATTGTAAACCCCTCTTCTTCTGGTATAGAATCAAATTATCCTTCTTTTCTCCCTCTCATCAGCATTCATTGCCATGCATGCCCATGACGAACGCTACTTAGACACACAAGAATAAGAAGTCACTCTGGGATTGGAAACACAAACCTCTGCCACTTACAGAACACCGCTTCTCTCCTCCACTACAGACAGACATGATGACAACTGACACGGTGCATTTTCTCACACACCAGCCAGCCTTGTTCAGTTTGTGGTGCAGCCTGTGCTATTGAATGCCCACTACTTCTGGTACACAGCTTAGCTAGATTTAGTAATTCTAAAGCTGGCAGCACTTTTGCAGGCTACCTGAATTGCAATCACATAGCGGACCACAATGTTGCTGTAAACTTGAAACACCATCTGAACATTTCTCATGTTGTTTTGACACTAGTGGGAAATGTTTTGCCTTTGGGACTATTGGAAGGAATTCAAGCCATAAAGCAGAAGAGTAGCAGGGCTCTGATCAGCTAAACACTAACTCCTAATCTAAAAGACCTGTATTTTACTTCTAACTCTTTCTTTGATCCATTTGCCTTCTTAAGATTGTTCTATTTCTCATCTGTTAGGTATAGCTCACCAGTTTTCTGTTGTTTTGTTTGTGGTTGTTGGGGTATTTTTTAATTAAAAAATAAAAGAAAAATGCAAAATCAAAAATGACAGATGAAGGGAAAAGAATGAAAAAAAAAATATCAACAATGACTTTCAACATGTATCTGTAAAGCCAAAACCTCTTCGGTTTCCCAAAATCTAGACAAAACTGCAGAGGCCCCCAGGAAGAATTCTTTCTTCCAAGCAGTTCAATAAGCAATTTTAGCCAAGGATTACTTTAATTCTTCTCTCAGAAAGACTCCTTCAAGGGCAACTAATTTTAAATGGTCTTGCTATAATACAATATTAATGGAGATAAATCAATTTACAATATCACTCCTATTTCATACTCCCAGAAATAGGTGCACCAGCCATGTTTCAGGTTTAGTAAATTTGGTCCTACTGTAGCAAGGCAGCCCTACCTGTTGCTTGGCCCTACTGTAAAGAAAAACAGCACATGTCATCCTGAAAAAGCACACAGAGATATCTGTCTCCTTAATTGCATCAATGGTCCTTGCTTCCCTGTATGTACTCTCTTGACTAAGAAATGAGTCTCACAGAAGTTGATCACAGAAATCTCCCTGTAGTGAAGGTTTGTGGTTTCTCCCAGTCATGCAGACCCTACAGGCATAGTTGCACTCCAGCCTGTGTTTACAAAATTGCTGATGGAAAATACTTCCACACCCAGTGGCTAATGACTTTCTCCCTCAGAAGTAAAATCTTGGTTTTGTTGTGAATGCCCTACTTTTAACTATTACTTTCAGAGGATGGCAGAAAGACCTAAAAGGGACCAGAGAGGTCCTGAAGTACCTATACTACAGCTCTTATTACGTTTTGCCTGTTAGACTGTTCTTTTAAGTAACCGATAATTAGGGTTTAAAGCCTAATCACGTTGATTCATGTCTGAAAGTCTAGAGTATGACAAACGTACTAGTGATGATTCACTGAACTTCCTACAACTCACTACATTCCCTATCAGGTTCAACATTGCTGGCATCAAATGCCTGAAAATGAGAGGCCTTATTCCAAAACCATAAGATTCACTTAAAAACAAATATTTATTTTTCAGTGAGGTGTTGGATGGGTGTTTCAGTTGTTTTAGATAATATGCTCACATTTTCTTTCCTGTCCACAAGCATTATTTACTTCGTAAGCACACAGCTCCATGAGCTGGATTATCAAAGAAAAACAAAACAAACACATATTTTAAGACTTTCTTTTAAAGCACAAGACTTCATGATGCTGACAATTCAATGCTACGTGGTTCCAAATGGAACTGAACATAGGCCACGAGTTGTAGGAATGTTTCTTGCTGGTACGCACAAGTTCAGAGGATCTGCTCAACTTCCTGCCACACCACCACCAAAAAGTAAAAAGATATAAATATGAAGTGATTGCATTCTTGGAAGGAAACATAACAGGTTAGCTGGTGGGAAAGGGGCTACAGTGTTCTTCAGAAGGCTCTTTAGTTTGGATTATGAGAGGCATTGTGGGCCATACATACTCGAATTCTGACATAGCAGTTGTGACCATCTAAAACGACCTTGTCAATACAGCCTGGAGAATCAAATCCCCTCTTTCAGATCAACAGTTTAGGGGTCATCAATAATACACATTTTAGGGAAACACTGCTACTCTGTTCCTTCTCATTCCCTCCCTGGACTTTGAGAAGCTTAAAAGTCAGAATCTTATGGACCACATCTCTGTCCAGATTTTGTCTCTGCTGTGTCTTCCAGCACCAAAACCAACCAGCCAAACAAAAGGATACTGAGTCCTTCAGTTACCTATCTTATCTGAAAGAGAATCACTTCAGTTAAGACATCTGGAAAGCTAAAAGTAGCAGCACAGTGTTGGGAGTGAGAAAAGCCATGCTGAGAAATTAAGTCATTTGGTTCCTGAGCACAGCTGGCTGCTCTCATGTGTCGGAGAGGGCCAGGGCTTAGGGGAGGGGTATAATTTGCTTGTTTCGAACTGTCCTTACTAACTAGACATTTCATTTAAATTGTACTTAGCACCTGCCTCCAATTACCTGACTTCAAGGTCCATGCGTGCAGAAGCGGGAGCTCTGATTAAATCCATACTTCGTACTAGTGAGCCATTAAGCTAAATCAAGGCTCGGCACTCCTTTGAAGGAGATCATTTGTCTTCATTAAAAGTGGCCATCCTTGATTGCCCTGACAGGAGCTTCTCCCTGCAAGATAATAAGGTCTGCTATTGTTGAGGGGTAAAATAATGTATTGCAGTCCCCTGGAGAGTGATTTGTATTTATTAATGTTCTCACAAATTACTGTACCCTGATTAACATGTGACTGTGACAGGCAGCAGGGTATGCTGCTCATTATGGCCATTCACACCAGCCACTGTTTCCCCCCAGATCAGCAGATAGTAACAGAACTTAAGGAAGCTGCCCCCTGCCCTTTAATGATGCCTTGAATCTGTCAGGGCATGATGGACAGAGACTTAGCCAGGTTGTGAAAACTTAACTAGTCACATCTCTGATCAAGTCCTAGTCTCAGTCCAGATACAGAAGACTACGCAAAAGACACCTTCTTTGCTCATAATATAACTACAGTACTCCATATTCTCACCGATGTAAGCCGTTATCTTTTACTTCTCATCCACACATTAAAAAGTGTTTTACAAGTGAGATCCAGCTTCAGTGGTGGGGAAAGAGAGAGAGGAAATTTGTAAACTGACTTTCTCACAATCACCTGAGAAGTCAGGAACAAAGCAGGTGCAAAATTCAGGTGTTTTGAACCACTCTCCCCACCATTTGGCACACTGAAAACTACGAATCACAGTGTACTTTACTTCTGTGACAATCAAAATCAAAATCAAAATAGAATTAGTGTAACATGTTCTCCGTCTATATTGTAAGTAAACTATCTCCAAGGGTCCTGTGCCTGAATGACAGAAAGCATACAGGAGATTTAGAAGCAGATCTATAGTTGCAATACCTACTGCCGTGGGACCATTTGCTTGCCCATCTCTGGGCTCCAGCTCTGGGTCTCTTTATTCCACTCATGAAATTCAAAGATTCTAGTTTGGGATCATAGCCAGTTCTGGCTAAAATAAGCTCACTCCATATCCTGGCCTTAAGGTGATTTTTAGCATGCTGTGATCGCAGTTCACTTTCTAAGGGAAAACAATTACAGACAAACACTTCCTAGTGCCCAGATGAGAAAACAGGAACGTATCTGAATAGCTGCTCTCATCGGTACTATCAAACTTCTGTTAGTTCAGCAAAGTTCAGATAGGAATGTTTGATTCGGACCACATAAATGAAGGAGATATAGTGTGGGAAGAAGCTGAAAGAGGGCAGAAATCCAGAGTAAACTCAAAAGGGATTTTCCATTCAGGCTTCAGGGTGTAGCTAGTTCCAGTTTCTTCTGCTGTTTTTACAAGTCAGAGGAGTCTATGATCACATTATCAGTGCTCCCTGAATCTGTAATAGAAGAAAGCACTTGACTGCCAGAACAATTCGTTCACTCTGTCTCAGCACTATCTCTGCAGCTCAGAGATGCCCAGGAAAAAGAGAAGGTGCAGTAGCCTGCAGGCTAGATAAACTGCTCCTGCAGGCTGAAGCCCCATCTTGTTCCAAACTTTGATTTTGGCAAGGCTTCCCAGTTCTTTAAATACATACTTAAACTGTCATTTGTTTAGAATTGATTTGCTAGTGACATTAGCCAGATGAAGAAGCAGAGCCTGTGACCTTAGAATTCTTCAAATGTCTCTTGAAACACTCTTCCATAAAGATCTCTACATTTCTGTCTAAACACTGGGCAATGTTTAGACAGCTGAAATGTCCTTGCACTTGTTTTAAGTATCTCACTGTCAATTCACAGAGTCCGAGTTTGCTACAGCCATCCCTTCTGAGTATGGGTAATTCATTAAGCCTAGAAGCTCAGAAGCTCTTATTTTTGATGATCAAATTGCCTGTCACACTGGCCATGAAAACAGCCAGTACTCTGTCACTACTGTTTATTACACGGATCCTTATTGTTTAATTCCCACCTTGTACACCTTTCCTTGAGTTTCACTTAACTCTTGCTTCACAAATGATGTTTATATGCCACCTAGAACTACTTGCAGCATTTCCAGGGGAAGAGTTTCATTGTTATCTACTGACATCAACAAAATAACACCTGAAAAGTATTTGTGGACAAATCTTATTCAATAATTCCAACTTTTAAATTAAAGAGTTTTGATTTGATAACTTGTATTAATTTCATCCATTTTATGCAGCATATACATCTGTCTGTGTGACACAGACACAGTGATGTCTTACAAGGTATGTTCATTGTTCTGCAGTGAAATTTTCTATAATTCTCTTTCTCTAGGAATTTTTGAAATGTAACCTAAGTACCACCCAGCGATCTAAGCCACTGAGCCCAGTTCTATCACAAGTCGCATATGTGAATATTCTTCTACTCTACATATTAGCAGTAGAAGTGATTTGAGAAGGCATATCTGAAAGCACATACTGAGAAGAATACAGACTGCATTTTCATATTGTATTTTATGCTGCAATCAGAACTCTTTGATCCAAGACAGTCAAACAACTGACAGGTCAGCCAGAAGAGAGCAAAGTCTGACTCACTCACACGTGGCCCATGAGTGCCTCATTGAGAGTGTGCTCTCTGCTCTTGCAAGCTGCCTGGGTTCCCCATAATTCCTCACATGCAAAGTAAAGCCTGGCATCTCTCTTGATGTGTGGCTGAGTACATCAGCCACTTATCAGAAGCTGGGAAATCTGGGAGAGGGCTGTTCCGTGGGATATAATGATCAGGTGACTTTGATCATGCCTGTGCCGTGAAAAATGGCATAGTGCTGTGTATCCCATGAGTCTCTCCATCCCACAGAATTCTGGATTTCTCTAGTCTGACCCTGAAGTCTTTAATTAGTCTATCTCACCAACCCTGTGTCATTTCCTCTCAGCCCAAGAATCCTTTTGTATCCTGCCCTGTTATCTCCAAGGCAAATACGAATAAGGGTCTTGATGATTAGATAAATAGTGCAGAAAACAGATGTGAGGGGTTGCAAAGTGTATACGTTATGAATAGTGTTGCAATAACATCTTTAATCCCTTAATGAGGGCGTTTTGTCAGGGTAAGAGAAGATAGACAGACTGAGGGATTTTGCTGCTGTATACAGAAGCCTAAAGAATGCTCTTAAACTAACAAACGTAACCAACGTCAAGACACATTCTTACTTTTTGTCTTCATACTTCATGAAACTTGCACTGATTTTCACATGTTTCCAGAAGTGCCATTTTTATTTTCATTCAAGGGTCCACTTTCATAAATTAATATATTTGTCTATGGCTTTAACAACAACATACAGCCAAGATCTACACAACTTTTTGAACATTTTGGGTAATACTTTTCATGATCTGCTCACAGAAGTTGCCACAGGCTGGCCCAGTCCTGTGTTTGGAAAGCCCTCATGGGCACGCATGGATTTGATTGGGAAAGTTTATGTGTGCTCAGTAACCAAGAAAACGCAGTCTAGGGAGCCGACAGCCTGACACTGCACTACTTCGCAGAGCTCTGGGGGACGCCTGCTAATGCTGTCACACATCTAGGCCCTTCTGGGGGGCCATCCAGATTTCTGTCCATGATCAGAAGTAGCATGCAAGAGGCTTGTCTTGTGGTATTACGGCATTTCTGCTTCCAGACCCAGATGGAAACCAGACATGAAACAGCTGAGACTCTGCAAAGGTCTCTGCACTGCTTTTAAAATGGTGGGGGGAAAGTGGGGAGAGAGGAGAACAGTTGGCACAAACAATTTTTCCTTGTTCCCACCTAGATTTGGGTTATGGTAAGAAGTTTGCTTTCTTTTTTTTCTCTCTGCTTTAAGTTGTACACCTAACACGTATAACAGAATTTAGCACTACTGATGTCTATGGCTGTTAGCCTACACTTGCTCATCTCTGGTGTTATCTGACAAATCAGCAGTTACACTTTTTTCACCTTACAGGCAGCAGTAGTCTGACACAACACACTGCTGGATAAAAGACACAAAAAACACTGGAAAAAAAGAAATGAGAGTAAAATTTTGTGTACAAAGCTAATATCATAAGGCAGTGTACTGATCTATGCAATTGTTCAGAACAATGGGGATAAAGAAAGCACTTAAAGTTCCTGGAACCCTCAGTGCAGATTTATTATCAGCCCTCTCCTTACAAGTGTAAAAGGCCAGGCACGGGAAGGAAGAAGAAGAGTTCTGCTTCTTCAGTACGTTGATCAGCATAAAGTATCTGGCACAAGAAAGAGCTACCCAGAAAAAATGGTTTGTAAATTTTAATAATATTTTAGTATAAAAGAGAAGAATGCACACCCACTGTTTCTCCTTCATGTGACAATCTGCTTCCAGCCTTGGCCTTTACAGCTTTGTGCCATACCTTTCTCAAGATACACTGCAACCTGGCAGCACTAATCTTATGGGGAGAAGGTAGGGTAAAAATCGGGAAAGTAAAACTGCTGTCTGTCTGACTCTCTAGATCACAACTAAACCATCTTAATCTGAATGTGTGAACACAGTCCTGGTAGGGAGCATCCAGATCATCAAAGCCAGTTGTCCGCAGCTGTAGACAAACAAGCACCAACTGAGCTAGCAGATATATGCAGGCTCTTTTGTGAGATTTACAGGACTTGAAGCATCTGGCTGGGCTGGAAAACCCCAGCCTGTGCTTTGGAGCATTAACACAGTACTTGCATTTCAGACTGCAGCTGGAGCTAGGGGCCATAGAGACAGCCATGAAAAGGAATCACTATTAACAAAAACAGGACCCTTAGAGCGAAGCTTTTCCAAGCTGCCAAGATAAGCCACAGAATCCATTTGAGCAGACACTGTTTCAAGCAGAACAGAACTGGAAAGATTGGAGTCTGCATCCTTTTGGGTGAAATGCAGGCAGGTGGTATATTGCTGTGTCATGGCACTATCAAATAGGGAAAGGCACTAATATCTTCTTAGTATGAAAAGGTTTCTGGAATCTCTGCTGTACATATTATTTTGTCTGCTATCACAACAACTATTTGATTGCACTATGCAAATTGTCTCCCATTGGAACTGGGACTTCATTGTAATGTGTGCTGTGCAGTCTCTGCCTTCTAAAATTAATATATAAAACATAATAAGAGATCTGATTTTACAGATGTTTGCACTAGTGATATATCCAATACCAAAATCCTGGTTTCAAACACCTATTAAGTTTACAGTAAAATTATCTTCCACTTCCTTTGATTCTAAGAATGATCAAAACCAAAAGTGAGCCAAGAGAAAACAGTAACATTTAACTCACACTTTAGACAGTGGCTTCACTCAGCATAAACATTCCTGTTGCTAACAGAGAGGTTGCCAGTTAGTACTCTCAGTGACACTGTAACCATTTTTTTGTGAAGGTTTCATTCCCTATTCTCCTGGACATACAGTCTTTAGAGGTGAATTATTATAAACTCAAACCTCATATATTCGAACCAGAGATTTCAACCCTTTCTATGTTCCGTTAGCACCTCAGGGAACTCAAGTGAAGTTGCAAGTCCTCAGCACTGTCCAGGTCAGAAAGAGAAACAAAGAACCAGTCCAGCCATTTGTATTATTCTACGTATCGTGGGAAATAATCAACTTCTAAGGATTTCCCACAAGTTTTATACAGTCTATACAGTCAGTGGCTGCTCTGAGTAATGCCTTTTTTTTTTTTTTTTTGCTATGTTGAATCCATACACTATGCGACTCCAAAATGCAACTGTAAAGAAGTTGCCTTTTATTCTAGTCAAAAGAATATTTACAAATCTCAGAGTGGGAGGCCTTCCTTACCTGTGATATTCAAAAATCTGCACTGTTTGATCTTCCTCCAATTTGTTTCAAATGACATGAGGGAATAAACAGGCATTAGCCAGTCAGCCCCATTTCACGGCTTTGATCAGTTTGTAAATGAACTTCAAGACAGCTAATCATTCTCCAAGTGAGGAAGCTCAGCATTAGCAGTGATGAATGCCTATATTTTGTGACAAAGTCCATTTCCATCTGCACTGAGACTTCCTAACAGCACACATGTGGCAACTTGTGCACCGCTGCATAATGAATTGGAAATTGAAAAGCTTTTCACTCCTTCTATATACAGAGTGGGCACAATGCCAGACCTGGGATAAGGAAAGGTGCCAAGTTTCCAGTTGTCATGAGTAACTACTGCTAAAAAAGAAAATATATACATATATATGTATGTATGCATGTATATAAAACATAGCCTGCACTTTTTCAGTTTTATTCGAAGTAGATAAATTCAGGACAGTTATTTCCTGTCCAAATTTTTGGGGGGAGAATAGAAAAGTCTCTTCCTTCTCATCCAGTTTTGTATTTGATAGAAATGGATCAATAGCACCTGTTCCCAAATCCTACAAAGCAGCCATGGAATAATGCACGTTGTCTATAATTTCATGGATTCAACTCATAAAATTATACCAGATACATCTGATAAAATTAATGGAAAGCTATGGTTGCAGCTTGTTTAATAATAGATGTAAATTCAATTCCAGTCGCACTCATATTGCCTTTTAAAATAGATACATAGACAATTTCCTGTATTAAAGCCTAGATCAACCTCCTCTTCAAAGTGTTTGGCCATATCCCTGTAGCAAGACTACTCTATGATGAGGGAACAAATTTAGCACTACATTAATCCTCAGTACAGGCCAAAGCATGCTTCACATTAAGAAGATACGTTGGTCACTATATTCTGCCTAGAAGAGCATCATTGCTGTGTTTGCCAAGGGATAAGGGAGCAGGCCAGTTTTGACCTGCTTTGTGTCTGTGTCACACTGAACTGAACTACAAGCACCCCAGGTCCTAGCAGCGAGTTTAATCTAGTCATGTCAAAAAGCTCGCTGTGCTTTACCATGCTTGCTCGTCTGCATTTTGTCAGGCAGCCTAGCAGCAGCCTGTGTAACCCTGGGGGTGTTTACACCATGAAATGCAGCTACCACCATGCAATCCTGTGCTTCTAAATGACGCAGCATATTACTTACATTACCATAGGCTGATATTGGACTGTACTTCAGCCATGAAGACTATCAGTTGGAAAGACAGTTAGTTTAACTGAGTGTCACTTTTACATGGCTTTATTGCTTCCAGTCCCTGTAGCTTGCTCGAATATTGCTAGCTTGGGGTATCTGTATAGAACAGCAGCACAGTACTGTGGGAGACAAATACACACGTAATGCAATTCTGAGTTTCACATCTGCAGTAAAGCAGTAAAATTACTTTTCTATTTGGGATGTTAGATTTTAATAAGTGATTAATTTAATTTAGATTTACATGCTGTAGTAGAACTCAGAACTTGAATATTATGTTCAGTTGTAGAAATATCAGTAAAGGCTCTCGGAATATGGTAACCACACCAAGTGCAGCAGAGTTACACCTGGTTTACCCCACTGTGTGATAAGGATTAATTAAACTGCATGCAGATCTGACAGTGTCGTACAGCAGTCATACACCTTGAAAATGTGAGAGCAATTTAATGGCTGCTACTTAAAAACGGTGTGTTTCTTCCAATGTTTTGACCCAGCAGCAGTATAATGATTCCCTCAGTTTAAAGAGAATAAATATTTTCCTTTATTTCTGGCTGATAATGTGTCTTGAAGAATTGTAGTAAAATGAACCTTGAAAAGTACGTGACAAAATACAGACACGATTGCTGAGAAATCTGCACTTAAAAAGTGAAGCAACCAGTGATTTTCAGTAACATACAGAACTCTCATAGCTGCAAAGCAGCCACATAAACAAATAAATCCCATTCTTTGTGAATTCAGAATGGAGCTCTAATTGTACCACACCAATGAAGTCCATGACATTGCTGGAAACAAAGACCAAAGAGACAAAGTATTTTGCAGTTGTTTTGTATATACTGTAACCTNAGGGTGGGAAGATGAGGAGGAGAAGGGGGAGTGGATGGGTGGCACCCCAGACCAAGTGTCTCTTCCCTTTAGAATTTGTTGCACATGTCTGCATTCATCAAGCCAGCAGCATTGTTCAGGGCAGACCTTATTAATTACTGTTCAGTAGGTGGCAGATGATAGCGCCCACAACTGCAATTGTCATTGTGCCACCAATCATCCCATTCCATACACTTGCCAAAGCAGCAGCTTTATTTGAAAAAAAACAAGCACAGGCAACGGGCAGACATCTGTAACGACCTACAGGGGCTGCCCTGGGGATCCACTTCTCTTTGGATTCTCCACCTTGTGATTTTCCATGTCCTAAGAAGAGCAGCCCATCCTACCCCACTTTGTTCTTCAAACTAATGGATTGTGTTCTCATCCAGGGGGTGCCATACTCTGCTGACTGGCAGCATTGGCCTGATAAGCTTTCATTCACATAAACCTGTAGTGCTCATATAGCAAATGTTCTTCCAAAACACTGGAATCTAGACGAGTAAGCCAAAGCAAATACTATTGTTGAGTGAAGGTTTCCAATTTTTCGGCTGTATAACTAGGATTTTTGTTTTTAGAAATGAAAATATCAATGCCATCCTGCCCCCCTCCCCCAGGCAGATGGAAAAAGAAGCCATGCCAACCTATATTGATGAAAAGCATGTTCCAGGACTTTGGGGGAAAAGTTTGGGAACAGTTTAAACAAAGGAAAATATTAGTCTTCTGTTTCCTGGCCAAGTCAGTGGCAGCTTGGGTTATCTGCAGCAAACATGCCAGTTAGACACGCCCAGAGAATGTCAGGCTTTTCCAGCCTGCTAACTCATAAACATAATTCTGGTCAGTAATACTGATTTTTCACTTGTTTATGCCAGGATCTCTTTGCTTAGCCATTCCACCTTCCACACAGCGAATAGTTTCTGCCTTTATGCATTCTGATATAATTCCAGGATCCAGCCTTCCACACTGGAATGGAGTCTAACTGTACCTCTTGAGCAAACATTATCACAACATTGTTCAGCATGCAAGAGGAAATGTTCAAAGATGACCTGGAGACTGTAGCAGATAATGCTAATATTTTTGTGGTAATTGCTGTCCTTCTGGTTTCAGGAACAAATCTAATACAATGTACTAGTGAGGGCTCTGCTGCTCAGGTTTTGTGAGGATAGGCGTTTTGGAGATAAAGCACAGTCATATGATTGTGACTGCAGAGAGATTCCAGTTTTTGAATTTTTAACCAAACTCTGGTTATTTAGAGGTTTGCCCATTACTTGCAGACCAGATGGGATGACAAATTAATTTGCATTGCCTGAAAGCTCATACCCTGGGAGCTATTTGTTGTATTCACCTTTTTTATTGCTAAGTTGTTCTTCCAGATCTCAGCATGATTTTCTGCTATGTTCCAGGAACAATAAGTTCTCCCATTGCATACTCACACATGAAAGTTTCCATGCTTGTAGCCTAACTCCATAAAGCCTAGAAAAAGTCATGCTGGCATGGCCAATGATTTCCTTGAAATTTACAGAGTGCTGCTCAGGTTCTGGTAAGCAGTTTCTTAACAATAAATTTCTTCTTTACTGATCATGATGAACAACATCATATTCAAGCTTATTCTTTGTCTTAATATATACCCATGATACTGCTGAAGCATGCTTTTACTCTGCCCAACACACCACCATGTCCAGAAACTTCTGTTGCTGAAACGATCGTTTATACCTCCTCAACTCTCTGCTTCACTTTTAGTCTGATAATACCAAACTTAAAACTTCCAACTGGAACTGACTTCTCTTTCAGGACCCTTTCATTCTGGCATCATTTCGATTTGCTTCAGAAGCACACACAATCCTTTTTACATACTGAGGTGTGAGTAACAGGATGCATTTGCTGTGGCTGTCTAGATAAATTTAAAAGAGCTATGCACCTCCTTTGTATTTACTAACACGCCCTACACCTCTGTGTATGAACACAAGCATTACACTGAGAGCAATGTGTAAAATGGCATAAAAACACAGAGGTTTCACTAGTCTCAATAGAAAGGGAGGGCTGGTCCATTTATAAACATTATTCCTTCTCTTCCTTTGTATTGAAAAGTGGTTTTGGAAATCTGAGCACAGGAAAAAAGCAGACCATGAGCAAGCCATCCAATTGGATAGACTAGAAATAGTTTTGCCTTGCAAGCACAAGGAGACAAAGAACCCATCTTTAGGAGATATTATGCCAAGAGAAATGTGTTAAAAAACAAAACAGAGTCACTGGGCTTTTGTATAGACAGACCATTCCTACTAATAAGCATAACCTGTAAAATCTATGAGGATTTCAGAACTTACAATGAAACAATAAAGGAGACTTTTCTTGTGATTCTTCTGGAGATAGAATTATTACTTATCTTAGAAACATAAAGAAAAAATGTCAAGACATTTTAAGCAGGAACACAGAAATGCTAATAGCTCTGGATGGAGGATTGAAACACAATAAGTAGGGCTTTTTTTTCCCCCTTTGATTTGTTAAAAGTTAATATTGATTTTGTTGTTGTTGTTGTTGTTGTTTTAAAGCCACATGCCAAATATCAAAGGCCTGATTCTCATATAATGCTAGTGGAGTACAGAAATTTAAAACCAGATAAGAGGAGGAAGAGAAAGACCATTAAGAAGGAATAGGCAGTGGGCTACGGAATCAGAGTAGTATGGTGTAAATTAGGATGGATTCTGGAAATTTATGTGACTGACCTATTTCCTAAAACATACAAACTATTTGAAATCAACAATAATCACCTCCATTGCAGCCAAAGGCTAGAGCTGTAGTAGAGTGCTCAGGTTTTTCAGATCTTCAGAGAGGATCAAACAACATGTGCTGCCAGTCGTCTGGCTTCTACTTGAGAATTGTGTTTTTGTATTTATTATCATGTAGTGCTAAAGCGATACACTATGTCTGTCTTTTCTGAGGGCAACACAGTCCACTTATGTTTAACTTTCGTTCCAGTAAGAGCAAATAAGAACCTTTTCAATGCTGCTAAAGAATACAAATGTGTATCCCTTGAGAAGCCTGAAGCTAACCCCTCTCTTAATCTATATTTTGTAATGCAGCCACAAAGAAAGGTGGTACTGACTAGATGTTAGTTTGCCCATCATAAAGTGCTGACCAGCTCTATCCACAAATCACAGATATTCTTACAGCCTGGTTGAAATGCTAACATTTGACTCATAAGCTGAATCCATATATGTACATTGTACTAAGACAGCTTTTGAAACCTTTTCTATCTTTAAAAATGAAAATTAAAAAAATATGTACAGGCAGGTATATTTGTGAGTTTCATAGTTACTTTTAAATTAACTTTTAAAAAATAAATAATGTAAAAGATGGAAGTTACTAGGAATATTAAGAAAACCTATGTGGAAAGTATCATTTAGAATTTGAATAAGTTTTTCAAACAGCATGATGCAGCTTTTCTCTCATTAAAGTGGATGTTGTTACAGTACTGTTTCACAATCTGGCACAACTATAGGATTCACCACTTACGCATTCTCCAGTCTTCATGATAGAATATCACAGCAAGGAAACAGCTAGATACTGGCTGCCTGATATGCCAATGATGCCCCGTTCCAGTCCACGCTCAACTGTTTAACTCTCTTTAGAAAGCACAGTTTTGACCTTACTGCTCCCTTTGTGTTACTGTGTAGCTTACCTGGTTCTGCTGAGCACCTGACAGGAGAACAGAAACACATTTTTAGACACCTAGCTCAATTTGCATTGTGTAGGGAGTCTGATCACCTAATTCAGGACTGTAACTGCATGTTATGAGATGGCATCTAAGTTAGACATTGTAACACTGAGCCTTAGCTGCCTCATGCCTGGGATGCAGCTCAAAGTGTATCAGTTATGCATTCATACCATGGGTATTTGTACAGTATTAGATAGTGTTATAGCATTAGCTAACTTCATGTGAAAGAACAAAAGCATTAAAAATTGTGAGATGACTATGCTGCGAGGGAATGGAGCTGTACAAATGCCCTCAAAAGATGACAACCATATTGAAAAATGACTACTGATTTATCAGCATGTAATGTATATGCTGGCAGGGCGTAAGAGGATATGTTTTTTCCAGTGTCCCTGTTTTTCATTTCTCCACATTTCCCAGTACTTCCATTCACTGCTTTCAGTACAAACTTCATTAATATCTGCCTGGAGATCTTTGTGGTTGTTATTTCACTGGTGTTCAAAAGCACTTTCCATTCTTGTCAAACGGTTTAAGTAATTGAAGGCAGCCAAATGTTCAGATAGTAGAACATAACACACTCTTGCCATGGCCTCCTTTTCCATGGTCCTTTCTCCTGGCTTTGTTCTGCAAGAGGTGATCTGTTTCACTTGCATATGGGATTTCTTTCTTTATAAGCTACAGCTAACACATGTTCTTCTCCAACTGGGAACTGGATGTGTCTTTGCTAATGTCACTCGGATGCTGACTTACTCCTACGTGAAGTTCTCTTGGATTTTTTCCAAAGCAACATGGCTATCAACATCTCATGTTGTCTTCTACAAAGTCCTGGGTAGGTCTTCTGTTTGTAAAAGATAAACAGTTCCATGGACCTTAATGAACTGATACATACTCAGCCAGAGGAAATCGGTGGCTATTTTCCCATGCCTCACTCACCTCCTTACTTCTCCCTGTAAGACGCTGTTTGGTAAATCTAGTCTGTCTATGGGATGAAAACTGAAAAAGCATAGTTCTGCTTATTTATTCTAGAAAAGGGGAACATTACGCTTAAAAAAANAGAGAAAAAAAAAAAAAAAATAATTATGATAAATTATTAAAAAAAAAAAAAAAAAAAAAAAAAAAAAAAAAAAAAAAAAAAAAAAAAAAAAAATCAAAGTCACAGAGGAGAGGAGAACTAAACTGCCATCTTGCCAGCCTTTCACCCTGTTTCATAAGATGTGAACGGGGGCTGTCAGTGAAATTCAATGGCTTGTGACATAAATCTAAAGAGAGATTATAGTATGCAATGCATAGTCAGATGGCAGTGTTCACTGCTGCAGGGGGCACAGAGCTAAGCACTGAGACAGGGATTTTAAATGGCGAGACATAACCGCACTGATGTGGTCTGAGAAAAAGAGGATAATCAAATTTCATGCTTCAGGATATGAGCTGATTATATTCTGAACCCCGCAGGCTACCACACCCTCTGCAGGACCCAGCCTCTGCCAGATGCTTTACGTGGGCTTCGGTCTGATTCTCCAGGGCCATAGTTGAAGAGAAGACACTAGTACACAAAGGAGGAGGAGAATATACTGTGATCAGTCTTGGCACTCTCTTCCAACCCTGAGGACAAAATAGGTATGGTGTTCTAAAAGTTGTTCATATGTTCTTCGTAAAGCAACTTTGCTGGACAACAACAGCACTTGGAGGGGGGAAGCCTCAAAATATGTGCAAGTGAGACTGGTTTTTTTCTATTTTTTTTTCTTCTGAATATGAATTTTTGTTTTGAAATTTAATTTCTCTGTACAAAGTGCAGGCAATTTAAAAAATCAAAGTGAAACAAAGTTTTTAAACTATTGAAACTTTTCAAGAAACTCACCCATTTTTTTTTCTGTTTCCACTAGCAATTTTCTAAATTTCACTTTTTCATCCCAGCGATATGAAAAAATAATAACAAATAACCAGCTTTTTTGTGGAATAGAAGAACAAACTTTTCCTCTTATGTCTATACTTGGGCGAACACAAGTGCAGCTACACCCTGTTACCTACTGAGATAAGAGGAAACAGGATTAAGGCTTCCATCTCAGTTTCTCAGCTACTAGTAGGTCATGGAGACAGAAGCAAAACAATTGTAAGACACGCTACAGTGACAGAGGCAACATTACTCCTGGATTTCAGGGGGCTTCTTGTAAATCAATATTTTTGTGAAAGTGTTGACTAAAAAAAAAATTCTTCAGTCAAATATAGACTGAAGAATATTGACTTTCAAGCAGCCCTAGAAAGATGGCAGGATTCCTGCTGAGGGTTTTGACTTACAAACATACAGACAGGTTAAAATAAGAGCCAGAGTTGTCCAATTTATTTGTTTCTCGGACTTACGTACTGCATAGACAGGTAAGCTGATAGAAATAAGCATCCTAAATCACTGCGAATTATAGGCTGGTATATCAGGAAAACCAATAGAGATTCTGTTTTTCCTCAGTGTATCACGCTAAATTACAATACAGCATGTTTTCCAGGATCAGCTGAGCTACACGTATAGTGGTATAAGGACTCTCCAAGGGAGAGAAGTGAAGCAGATAGAAGCAGGTGATAATTTCTGTAGCCTACATCTATGAGCCAGAACACCATGTAGCAGTTTTCTATTGTTCACTGAGAAGAAGGATTTGATAGACCTGTGACACAAAATCTGCTCTTTTGGGTACCAACTCATCACTTCACAAAACCGCTTCCTTCTTCTGACCTTCAAATATAGATTTTATGCAAATGCCTCTCTCATTTCCTGTGAGGGGTGGGAGCCGGGGGCGGGGAGGGGAAGAGGAGGGGCAGCACACCAACCAACCAAAACCAAATCTCTCTAAATCTGTATAGCTACTGTAACTGCTAAAGGAGACAAGAGTAGTGAGTGATTTTTTATAAGGGTGGGATTGTCAAAGAGATGTTAGCTGCTGACATGCAGTGTCAGAGCAAGGCTTGCAGGCTTTTCCATGGCAAGCATTAGTAAGCACCACAGAAACAAAAGGAGTTTGTTTTTAGTGTTTGTAATATCGCTCAGGTTCTGTTCTGAATCCCTTTGAACTCTAGGGCTAGCAACCTCGTGCTAGGTTTCAACCATGATTAAGACAAGCTAAATGAGACATTCTGAGTAGTTTCCATTTCAAAGCATTTGAAGGTTTTGCACCACGAATTTGATTCTGCTTAAGTAAGTCTGGTAAAACACTAGAACATCTCGTAAAAGTTACAGAGAAAAGAAGCCTGTCATTCAGCCTCACATTCCTCCTGCGCTGCCCTCCAACTCCCTAATTGTGTTCTGTCCCCACAGTCTGTCACAACATCTCCACAGCCGCCCAGCCTCTGCAGGAACAAGAGGCTTGAGTCCAACTTTCATGGACTCCAGCAGAGGTTGCAGAGGTTCAAATACGGGTCTAGCTGTCAGTAAGTTCTGTTTCACATAAATTAAACTTTTATTGACATTTAATCACTACTGAGGTGAACAGAGCTAATTTGTTTCCCCTAAAGCCTCTTCTGTGTAAAGTCAGAATTTCCAAAATTTTTATTGTTTGGACAAGAAAAGTGGCGAACTGCATGATTCTTCTCATCTTTATGTTCCAGGAAAGGGTCTTGGTGAGAGAAAGGAAAGGAGACATCTGTGGTAAACATGGTTTGGAACAAGCTTCCGCTAAGAGTCTCTGGCAACAGATGAGAGCCTTCCACCACAATATCATTATTTCCAGTTAGCAAAATCAGATTTCATGACTGCTCTCTGGAGACCACTGTCCTGCTACCATGAATCACCAGCATCACTGAATGACCTTCTGCAAGTCCAACAACAAGTTTGTTCCTTGCATTCAAGCAGAAAATAAGGCTTCATTAGGCACTCTTCATGACAAAACCAGTAGCACAAGAAGCGCAAGGTTTATTACACATTCATTTGCTGCAAGGACCACAGAAGCATAACCTAATTTCTCCTCCCTTTTTAATGTTATTTTTTGTCCTTTAAATATTACCTGTACTGCATTAGGAGCCCATAGTTCCAGCTGAGATCTTTGTCACATTGCAGTGAATGGTCTGTAAATGTACACAGTAAATCTTCGCTATAGATTTAACTCAGACTTTAAATCACAGTTGCCCCACACAGGGCTTGTGTCTGCACAGCTTAAACTAACAGGCCTAACTGAGATTCCCTGATTGATTAGGAAGGTCCCAAAAGTGATCAGCTAGCTGCTCATAATTTGCACTGTCACCTAGTTGGAACTGGCATGGAAACTCAGTTGCTCTGGAGATCAAACCAGAAGACTGCATTGCATATTCACACAACTCTTTCTTCAAGGAATCCCCTTTTCCATCTCTCTCTCTCTGTGTCAGCCTCTCAGACACCCTATTCCTTTTCTTCCTATGTAGAGTCTTTATTTCTTGTCTCCTTTTCCTTCCTCCCACTTAAAGGCTTTCCCCTCCTTGTCATTGTCTCTCTTCCCTCCTAAACTTCTTTAGCAGCAGCCCTTTTTCTTCCCTTCTCACTCCAGCTCTGCATTGACAGCTTACATCTGTTCTTTCCAAACTCTCATTAGTTGCTGGGGTTGCAACCATCTTTTCTGTCTTTTTTCTTTCACATACATAACATTATAGAGGTCTTGCTCTGTCCAAGAATCCTTGGTGAAATCTCTGTATTTCTCCCCTAATTCTGGGCCTGTTCTGCCCTGGGCCCAGTGATCCTGTTCGAGCAATGGGGAGCTGTTGCTGTATCCAATCTCCTCCTCCCTCTGAAACTGTGTTTGCAAAGGGATCTCTAACAATCAGTTGCCAGACTGGAAGAGGAACCAGTACAGCTGCCCACCTTACACTCTTTTCCTTCTACGTTCTGCACTTGAGCAGCCATTTCCTGCAAGACTGACTTGGAACTATTTGTAAATGAGGCCCAGAGGTATATGTGATACTTTTAACCTAGAAAAACTAAAAGGTGAGGAACACAAGACGTTCCACTTTCTAGAAACACACCTGTTTTCAACTCCTTCAAGAACTGACATAAGGAGCTAGCGTTATGCTTAGTTCTCAGTCCCCATAGAACCTCTGCTGACGGAAAGGGCCGGAGTGAGGCAGCCACATGGTTTTTGTTCTTTTCCCTTTTATCAGTCTCTGTCATGAACCTCTCCCACCCTACAAACAATTGAAGTAACAGAATTTCATCTAAGGCTTTCCATCCCTTCTTTTCAAAGGCTCTGCCCTCTCAACACTGTCCAACACATCTGCAGACTGAGGTTCCCCTGGGTCAGCTGCCAGCCTGCTTCAGGAGAAGCCTGTCGTAAGTGCAGTGCTCTAACTGATCACAGTTGTGGTACAGTAGCAGGAGGAATGTGATCTGACTTCTCTGCTTGCTAGAGACCCACCCAGAAACATAAGACAAAGTCTACTCCATAACAATATTTTGGAAAGTCTCTATAAAGTCTTTAGTATCAACTTTGAGTCAAGAAAACTAAAATCAGTTTGAGCTTGTTCTGCAAAAAGTACAGACTATTTCATTTTGTTGAACTGCCTCAAAACATTTCAAAGCATTTATCTGCCACCATATGGTTATATGTAACTTTGTATTTCAGATCCCATTTTCTGTGTGATTTCAACAAAGCATTTCAGATAAGATCAGGCAGAGAAAAACATGAAATGTTTTCATTTCTGAATGCTGAAATGTTTTGATTGAAACAATGGCAGTTCCAGATTTATTTTTTTTTCAGAATTAGTAGAGTGTAGTGGAATATTTTTCAGCATTTTATTTCAATTTGCAATGAAATTAAATGATAGGCTTTTCAGCTAAATTTTATAATGCAGCATTGTGACTAAAGGGAGGGAATAATCAGACACAGGACACATTTCCTCTCTCTTTTGTTTTTAAGTCCTTCAGTAAATTTGACCAAGGAGATTCACATTAGGGCTTAAAGACAGTTTGAAACTAATGTCTATTTTCACATTACAGAGAATTAGCATGCTGATTAGGTAAAGTATAAACTCCTGTCTGAATATTTTTTCAGTGAACAGTCTTGAAAATCCAATAATGTTAAAATAACATTAGGGTTAGGTTTTGGCTTTTTTAGTGGACTAACCCAATACTTGTTGTCAATGTTTTAACACTAAGGCATCAGATTAGGTTTTTTAGGCCTGTTTTTTTTTCAAAATCACATTCACTAATGCTTCTGAACAGTCTACAATGATTAGGGCTTATCCTTATATTAGCCCTGTTTGCCAAGGGAATACTGAACCCGTCCCGGAGACATGAGCAACCAGTTTATGGTCAGTAATTGAATTTCTATTCTCTGGAATGCAAGGGCAGACTCCATTCGTAATTCTTTCCTTTATATTTTGAACAGGTTTCAGCTTCCAGAATTATTTACCTTACATATTTTATCCACATTTAAAAATAAAATATAGAAATCTCTTCATTATGTAGGTGAAAACTTTAGTTCGCTTTTTATCAAATATCGTGATCAAAACATTGAGATGCAGTGATTTGCTTGTATAGGAGAATGATCATGGTGACTTGTGCCATCCTACTAACACCTGGGTTATGGTGCAAGTGGAAAGACAAAAATTCCTCCCCTTACCTCTTCACCATCTCACCTGACCTTGAAAACACATATTTTGCTCTTTGAAAGTAGTTAATAAATATGCTCTTGGCAAAGATCCTGAAGCACAGGTTATTATACATGAGATTTCTGGCATAACTTCAGTAGAGGGAGCTGTTTTACCGGCTAAGGAGGAGAGGGAAGGTTGGCGTTCCTGTCTTGGTAGGTACAAAGGAGCATTTTCAGAATGAAGTACATCAGTTATTCCCTTTGACAGTTTCATCATTCTGTTATTCTAGACTCTATGTACTACTACTATCTGTAGGCTGTAATTAAGCACCGATTTCTGTTGAATACTAGCACCTTACACCTTCACCAGTACAAATATGTAAAATGAGATAGCAGAGTAAGAAAAAGTGTTTTTCTCTCTTACCCCGCAAGTGAATCCTGTAACATCCAAGTTCCTGATACTCAAGGTACCAGCTATCAGATATCAACCTAGAAATGCTCATCATCTAAAGAATGGAACAGCTTCACAATGAAACTGTGCCACACAATGAGACTAGGTCCTACAGGTGTTTTCCTGACCATGGGACGTCTTTCTGTGGGCAAGGACCTGTGCTTTGTGGAGAGCTGCAAAGAAATCAAAATATGATGCAAACACAAACATTTTGTAGTTGTAGAGGAGGGCAGGGTATGTAACCAGCTACTGCACAGAGGCAGCTCAGAGATCACCACTACTATAGCAGCATACTTCTCCAGCTAATCACTTTGTTTTGCCCTTAGGACTGTGAACTACTACCATCCCTAACAATGTAAGAAAGCAGAAAGAAGATGATACAGAAAGGGCTTGCAAGGAACTCCTCCTTAGTGCATTGCATTTGATCCACAAATGCAACAGGTGGGTGAACTTCAGTACATAAAAGAGAAGAAGTGCTTCTAGTGTCAAAGTATGATGTGGGATCCTTTATCTTCTGTTTCTCTGATGCAGTAATTTCATTTGTATTCCTTACTTCTTCAGCTGGAGAAATAAACAAAGTGGAAAAGTCTCTTGTGGAAACTGGAAAAAAAAATCTTGACATTACATTCAAAGAATGTCGTAAAACTCATCGTCGGTATCAAACAGTGAGCTTACAGTGAGGTTCCACAGCCCACCTGTGCCCTGGCTTTCCTAAAATGGGATTCTGCAGAGTTGAGGATTCCCTCTACTTTCCTTATAGGAAAATGCCAGAAGCTAAGGTCTGAAGGAATGCACTCAGCCTAAAGAGTATGTAGGTAAACACTATACTGTGGGAACACAAAGTTCCATGTCAATGTATCGTTCTATACATTTGGGAATGCATGATCTGAGTGTCTATAGAGGTGGTATCTGTTCAATTCAGATATGGTGAAAGAAAAATAACACCATGTGAATCGATGCTTCCACTGATAAACTGAAGGTGTTACCTGCTCTCCATAAGTGTTTGGGTATATCTTGGAACTTGCTTTCAGAGATTATGCTGGGTAGTTCAGAATTTATGGTACTGCATCTGGTTCTTGATCCAACCTTAGATTGTTCCAGCTCTGATACCTTTTGAAAGAGTCTGAGGACCTCAATTTAGAAAGGCTTTTTACATGGTACCGTGATGAAAGCCTGAAGTCCAAGAGTGAACTCAGTAGATTAGGTACCAGAAAAGCGAAGTGTATAATGTGTCTTATTCACCAGACAGTTGGGAATTTGCTTTTATACATAAAATCAGAGGCCAAGGGAATTTGCTGCAAGCAGTATGTTAAGAAGAGTAACCCCATCCTGATTCATTCCTATGCAGCACACTTGATGCTATTAAACTCTGCTATGATAAATTCATAAAAATCAACTCTTGGATAAAAATCAGTGTGACCAATCCAGGATAGAAGCAAAATAGAAAAAGACTTGGAGAATAGCTGGAGAGACATTCCTCTTTATTGAAGTATTGCCACTTCGATCCTCCTGGACTCCTCTTCCATTTCTGGGTGTCAGAACAGTGTCAATGGCCAAGAATACTTTTTATATATCACAAGCTGGCTGGTAGGATATACCTTTCTTCCTGGAACCAGTCATAGAACAATAATTCAGGATTTTGTCTGTGCTGCTGCAATGCATCTACGTGTGGCCAACTGCACATGGGCCACCCAGGAGCTCCAGCTGAATCAACAATGCATAGAAACTTTGCCTCTTTCATGTTAAGGGAAAGACAGATGACAACACATTGCACTCAGGCTTCTCGCTACATGTTGGACCCACTTAAAGGCCCTGACATTGATCTTATATAAGATACTTGCTGACAACTAATGATAATAACTATCAGTGAAAATGGTTAGGCTCTGCAGGGAGAAATAGAGCTAAACCAGGAGTCTTGTGTTTATTGTGTGGTTTTCTTAGAGGGCAGGAGGGTCCAAAGATGTTATGCTGTGCTCTGTGATGAACTGGAATGACATTAAAATTTTAGGTCAGTGATCCTATTAACTACTATGAAGAGATATGTGAAGGGACTTCTGTTAACAAGACTGGATTCGATGACTTAGATTAAATTCAGCAACATGTTTAGTCTGAAATAGGTATAGATGAAAAAAATTCAAGATGTAAAATATTTTGGATTTTGCTTTAAAAAATACATTTTTCTTATTTTTCACTTCTGAAAGTGTTACCTTTCAAAATGACCTTAAGGGTTACATGCTTTCAGGCAAATTAAGACATTTAAAACAAACAAATACTATTTGCACCACTTTACTACATGGTCTCTGGGCAGTGGACGTTCAGAATGCGGTTTGCTTCTCTCCCCACCCTTCCTGACCTGCTCCCTCCATTTATGGAATTTTCCTCCCTTGATGTGTACATGGTGCCAGAAATCCATGTGCTTCCTGCTTCCTGCCACCTACAAGAAAGGTAAACCACAGAAACCCCCACATGCACAAAATTAATACAAAATAAATTTGATTGTTCACATATTTTTCTAATTCCTTTTTGGCTTAGTTGTTCTGGGTAAAATTACGACACGAAAAGGACAGACTCAAGCTGAAATGACCAATTGCTGTGCTGTACAGCCTGAGTTGCATCTCAGGCTGGTGTAAAACTGGAGTGACTCCAGCAGAGTCCAAGAACCAGTTCCAGGGACACCATACCTACACTGCTGGGGAAGTACAATGGTGCACTTATGGCTTTGGGCAGCTTGACTGCTCCTCTCCTGTGAGCTAAAAGAAAACAGAAAAGCTGGGCAGGCTGCACACAGTTTCCTAGCAGTTACCTACATTATTAAGATGCTGTTCAAAGACAACAAATCTCTAGCCAGAAGTGTTCCAGTTTGACAGATATCAGAGAACTCAGAGATGAAGATGACAAATTAGATACTTCATTTAGCTTCCCCTTGTAAAACACTCCAAGAAGCCTCACACAATGAAACCTTCCAGACCTTTTTCAAAGGACTACTGTATAGCCAACTAGCTCTTGCTTTCTAATCCAAGTGTGTGCTCTTCCACCTGGCAGCTAACATTCTATCGATATTTAGAGGCCAGAAATCCCAAGCCTCACTCCATTTCTAAGATATTTACACATTTGAATGGTATAATTCTTCCTCAGACCAGCAAGAATTTCTACCAGTAGATGCCCTTCTCTCACCCTTCACAATATTCTTTAAAGACAGCTTCTCAGTTTTTAAAATTATTGCTATTTTGATCATGTGCAACCCGGAACAGAGGCTCAAATTTACATTTACATGTTTTACTTAAATCAATCTCCGTTCAGCAACACATGTCAACACATGCTTAATTGTAAGTATTCAGTGAAAACCTTTGCAGAGCACAAAAAGACTGCTGGAATGGGGCCTGCCTCCGGTACTGTTTGTACTGTCTCTGTGATACAGACATTTCTAGTGCAATTCTTGGGTATTCAGGCTGATTCATTTCACACCAGAGCTTTACTGTTAATACTCCAGCCCTCCACAAGAGATAAACATCAGCTGTGCCATCTAGATTTAAGGCAATATTTAAAAAGAAGCAGCAAGTCAGAGCATACCTTTGCAGAGATTTGTGTACCAATTTTTCTTTTAGTCTTAGCTGGATTTTCGGCTCCAGCTGAGACACAGCCAGGGAATGCTGCCCTTTTGCCCACCTGTCTGTTGGCATCACAGCAAGAGTGCTAAGCCTCTGTCACTTTGCAGTGCCACACACACATTGCAAATGCATGAAGTGAAACAAGTAATTTGCACCCAGACATCTACACAAAGTTCCATGAAGTGCATGGTATTTGGCGAAGTACAGAGCTTGGGGGCTTACTGGTGTCTCAACTCTACATGATGCACAGCTTGAAATGATTTTTCTTCCTTGCAAGGCCTGGATTTCTTTGAGCAAGTAGTCCTGCTGATTTGCAAGCATATTGTTCTCTTTAGAAAGGTGAACTCAAAATATATTTCAATACAGTTTTCTGGAATGGGAAGAAAAAGCCTCAAGCCAGCCTTTTGTATAGCACTGGGATTTTATATTAGCCTTTGTAACTTGTATGTGAAAAAGATTGTGTATACACAGTTTCATTCTTGTATGAAATTGCACCTTTGGGGAAAAGAAAATTAAGTTTCATAATTTCTAAGAAATAATTTGCATGTAAAAATCCCAGGAAATCGAACTGACAACAAAACCCTCTAATCAGACCCAATAATATTATCTGTATTTTAAACATCAGTTATTATCTGGTCTATAATTCTGTTTGCATGTACAGATAAACAGTGTATTCTGTCAGGCAGCATGTGGTCTAGTAGATCTTAATTAATCACAGACCAACAGATAAGCAGGATAGAATCACAGCAAAATCTCCATCTTGGAGGAAGCTTTTAGCTGCACTCAGCTTTAGAAAGAAGTTGCTGACAATACCTCATTTTTAATCAGTACTTAGAAAACATCTCTGCCCCGAGTCTTAAGTCACACATAATTCTAGTTGCTACAAACTAGACACATTTCATTGTGAAATTTTAACTTTATGACTCTCACGTGCTCCTCAGGCTGGAGCTCTGAAGAGACCAATCTGGCAACTTTCATTAGTAATCAGATAAAGTTCAAAAGATCCTGTTGATCATTAGGAAGAGGTGACAATGTGCAATTCCATCACAAATTTAAAAATAATACTGAAATAACTTTAGTGGCAGTATAAAATTTCATGGATGGTTTATCCTTGCACCTCACTGCTGCCACTTCCATGCTTAGCCTCCAGTTCTCCCACACTCTCCCCTAACAATCTCAGTCCTCACAACTTCCATTCACCCTCCAGCCACATATCACTGCTAGTGTAGGGAATGGATGATGAAATATAACCTCTCCAAATGTACCGTGAGTTCACTGATATTAGCAACTGTTGAATCCTCACCCTCCTGGAGACAGTGAGCAAGCATTTGCCTTGGTTGCTGCCATCTCTTTAGAAGAGGAACTGTTGTGTGCATACGTCACGTCTTCCTACCCCCAACACCAACTACATCCCTGCAGTGATTTCTGGAAAGACTTATCTTGAGAGGCCAGCTCCCTGACCTTGAGAGGTGCTACCATTTCAGGTTCAATCTTGTGTTTGGAAATTCTTGCAACTCAAATAAATAAATACATGAATAAATAATCTCAAATCCATATAGGACTTAGAACTGGTCACCTTAGTAAAACATGAAGCTGTTCAAAACTTCTCCACAATCTTGAACAGACCTGTAGATCCGTAGCTATGGAGGGGCTTGAGCAGCTCTAGCAAAGAGGAGCTCAACAGCACCAGCAGCTATGAAAGTGTGGATTTCCCAAGATGCAAAAGAGAGCACACCCCCTGACACTAGAGTTAGTCTGTTTTTTCAAGTGTTCACAGCTGACAACACTCTCAGATGGCCAGGACATGGGGAAATGTCCCCAGCAGGGGCAATCCAGAATGCATCAGCTGCTATGTGTGGTTCTTTAAGGATTTTTTCATTTGCCAGCAAAGCAGCAGCAAATAAAAGGCAGTGGTGAAGAAAACAGTAGTGGCTTGCTGCCTACATGCAGATTCCAACAAACCATAATGAGATGCATGGGTTGCAAGAATATAAGCAATCAAAGAAAGGGAAAGATACCCATTCTGGGATGTACTGCCATGATTTTAAGGAATTTTGCTGACAATATATCTGCAAAGGAGGCGAAGAGCATAATTTTGACTTGATGAAGCTGGATTGGTTAAAGTTACAAGTACTCCAAGGCAGAACTAAGAATAAGCACAGGAAACTCTATTTGACTACCTGAATAGTTGTATAATAAATATAACAAACATGTACATATACATGTACATATGCATATAAATGTATGGTGAAGACAGTGAAGCGGCATTCAAGTGCATTACACAATTGATCAAGCATCAGCAGATAACACGGGAAAAGATGTGAAAGGGTGTCCAGACTTGACTTCTAATGTGGTTCTTGCTGACTCCCTTTGCAGTCTCTGGGGCCACCAGTCTGTCTGCAATGGGCTGTTTCCAGCAGCTGGGAAACCCGAGAACACCAGCCGCAGAACTCCCAGGACTTAGAGTGGCACTCACTTCTCCAGAGAGCAATGTGCTACAATGCAGAGACCAAACAGGGTACCCCAGTAGTTAAATTATGGAGGATGGCAACTTCCTGACCTCTCACCTTGTGTTCTAAACTCCACTGTCATAGAATAAGCCATTCAAAAAACAACTCAAACCATTGTAGTAGTGACCATTATTACCGTGGTGTTTGGGGTTGCCCAGATTATGTTATGGGAGGGAGGGGTAGATGGAGGGAAAGAAGATAAATGTGTACAGTTCATATAAACTAACTCAGACATAAAAAATTAGAACCAAGACTCTCATCTACTTTTTGCTCTTTGGTTATGATGATTATTTTTTTCACGGAAACTGTTTGTCAAAAATCTCAAAGTGCAGCATTGTTCCAACAGAAACATTTCACAAACATCTATTTGGAAAATTTTTCCAGCAAGAAGATTGACATTTTTCTTCTCCTCCCATTCAAATTTTTTTTCAACTAGAAACAGCACTTTGCTTGAAAGGTAATTTGATTTCATAAAATTAAATTTTAAAGCCTTCTAGGAGATTTAACACATACTTTGATTCTAAAATAATAATCTTCCCTTTTACAATAAATGTTAGGAAAAAAGCTGGGGGAGGGGGTTGCAAACAGATTTTTGTTTTGGTTCATGGGAAAACAAACAAACAAACAAAATAAAATGAAACCCAAACAAACAAATAATTCACAGGCCTAAGCAAGTTATTTGAGTTGAGCAGCTCTCATTTCTTATTGCAAAGTGTCCTACAGTCCAGTTTTTTGAGTAGGCAAATGGGTAACAACACCGCGTATATTGCTAGCTGCTATCATGCACTAATGCCACCATACCTGAACCCTGACAACTACATTTTATAAGTGGATCTTTACGTTAGATCTTTGTGAAACCACAGAATTCCTTTCCCTTCCAGGCTCAATATGCAGCTTAGTCAAGGTTTTGGCTATCTGTTTCATTTAATTACATATCCCTTGATTTATGGTTCAGGAAAGGCTGTAAATGAGGACATCATATTTGCAATCCAACCTCAAAATGTTTTCAAAATCAGCACAAAAATCCTCACATGAAGTCTTATGAAAACAATCCCCCAGGGAACCACACGCAGTGCAGCCAAGTTAGCTTCTGTGTTTACCGAACAGGAGAGATGAATGGATGACTTTGATTTTTTCCTAAGTGTGCAAATAAGGAGCATTAGACTTGCTTATCCCGAAGTGTTTACCTTCATCTGTTAGTGTTGGGAACTGAACACGTGGCTTTGTGCCCCAGGGGAGGCACAGGCCAGGATATGTAAGGCTGAGTTAATGCGGCTTGGCAGAACTACATGGTACCAGAAAGGCAGAAGAAGGCAGACTGTCAATTAACAGGGGTAGTAGGCACCAGAAATCATAAAACAGAGTTTCTAGATGCTCCGTCAACCCACCTCAGCCAGACATCAGAGCCTCTAATGAGTATATAAAACAACAACAACAACAACAACAACAACAACAAGAGAGGCAAAATCCCTAAAGAAATATACACTAAAATCCTGCTCCCAGCATACCTGAATTTTGGGGCCATTACATCCAAAGCCTGCCTGAGGCTCCATATTTATCAAGTGACCTGTTATATTAACGGTGGAAGAAATTCCATCTTTAAGCTTTCTGTTCCGTAAGTGATTCAAGGCACAGGATTCATGTGGCCAGTGACATACAAAACAGTAGCATATCTGAAATTCCCTTCACCCAGAGCTGTGGCAAGGTATGTTATGCACTCTGGTATGACAATGACAGCCCTGGATGTAGAGCTGGCCTAACAAAAATCCCAAGCAGAAATGAGTCTCAAATAATTATCACATGAAAAGCAATTCTAAGGGAAGTTCCAGGATATGGGATAAAGATGGAGACAGAGTCCTGTAGGATATGTAATATTGCATTATCTGAGGCATATCTTGGTTCATAGACAGGCAAGCTTTAAAACCTTATGGGACCACTATGATCTTTTATACAAATCCACAAAATGATTTACACATAATATTATAGCATGTGGTTAATCTGTAGTGTACCTTTTGAAGTTAGCATGAGTGTCTTTCCAAATACTTGCCAGGATAGAAAATGCACCACACTTCTGGCAAGTTATTTCATTAGTGAATTATATTCTGTTATATAAACTGTTAAAATATTTTTTACTAGCAGATTAAAACAGAAATCTCTCCCTCTTGTGGGTGTTTTGTTTTGACTTATCTAAGATTAATATTTTGAGCTTCTTAAGCCTTTTGATCTAAGGCAGGTGTTGAAGACTTTCAACCATTCTTTTCAAACTGTAAAGGACTAGAAAAAGAGACACAATATCCTTGAAAGGATCAGCACAACCAGTAGTCACACTTTGAGCTGGTCAATACATTTATATTTTTTTCAGCTAGCAATATTTTGTTGGGAGTTACCGATTCACCTTCACTCAGTTCAGCGGTTGAGCTGAATTTCAAGCAGGAAGTTCAGGTCCAGGATGGAATTTCTGACCAAACTGCAAAAACAGCTTTTAGCACAGGCAATAGTCTGTAGCAGAGCAGTCACATGCATAAAGAAAAATTACACTGAAGTTTCTCCTCTAGGACAAACACATCAAGGATGTGAACTTGGGTCTCACAAGTCTTTAGTAAGGTTTTTTGGATAGGCTATATTGGAATGTTCCCTTTGCACTGCAGTGCACCACAAAAACAGACTTTGAAATATCTTATCTATTTTTAAAAACCAGAGTTCTTATTTGCTGATCAGTCCCAGATATTTCAGTGAAGGTTTCACTAGGTTTATAAATAGAAGTAATGAACTTCTCTTATCCTACTTGTCATTCCTGTGACTATATTCTGGCAGCAAGTGGAGATTTAAAACAGAAAGTTTAAAACAACTCTTTCACTGCACAGGTTTTCTCAAGAAAAATATCCTTTCTATGTTTCTTTCTAAAAATCAAATCCACTGTTTCTGTCTAGGTTGTTCTGCACTAAATCACTGGATCCACATCTCCCCCAGAAAGAAGGGAGAGGAATCTTATCATTCCCACAGTGGATCACTGGAAATGGAGGCACCCTGCTTCTGTTCTCACACACTTTTTATTAAATGGGCTTTTGTTAGGCTTATAGTTAAGATTAATGCAGCTCAATGAAGTACCAGCTCATTGACTCTTCAGTCGATGGGTAAATTTCTAAATTGGGCAAGTAATTAGAATATTTCACCCTCTACAAATTAATGTATTCCTGACGTTCAGAGGACTATTCAATAATAAACAGCTGTTGCTGATAGTAAAGTTATTTCCCACATATTGAAATGCTTTTGATTCAGATATACAGGAAAAATCATGGTTACGCTGAGACAGGAAAAGCTACACTTTACCATTCCCTTCGTATCAGCCACTGTGGGACGAAGGCCTACATAAACACCATTTTTTGTATTTCCATTCATGCTGTTTGGGTCTAAAAACTATCCTCATCTCTTTTTCTTCCTTTGTAAAAGGACACAGAACCCACACTGGAGCTAGGCTCTTACACCTGCTAATGCACACCCTGCCTTGCCCTCTCATGACAAGAGAAAACTGGGAGGTGGCTTCCTCTGTGCTGTGCCTGCCTAACATCAGGAGCAATTTAGTCTCCAAAAGCCTTTTTTATTTCAGAGTAGCAGTGGTAAAAACATCAGGTGCATTTAAAAGCCCTCTGCAGTTTCAGATGAATGTCATTGATTGCTGCATCTCATAAAACAAAAACAAGAACAGCAAAAGCACATATATCACAGGACTTAAAAGTCTGGGTACTTGTTTCTGACTCTTTCAGGAGGAGAAAATATTACTTTCAGAAGTCCAAGATGTGAAGAAAATAATCTCCAAACTCCTTGTGCTCAAAAGCCTTATAGTTCTTTTGGTTATCACAAAAAGCAAATTTCCTGATGTTTTGGGGTTTGATTTCTGATTTGGGGATTTGACATCACTACATGTATTTTCCTAGTAAGGAACTGAAAAATGCATTCAGTAAAGATCACTTTTGCTTGTTAAACCTCTGTGTGCCTTAAGGAGGTCATCCTCCCCATCCCTGTCATCGTACAGTCTCTGCTATGCCCCTGCGTGTGCTGCTTGTCACCTCTTTGGCCAAACCAGCTGCCTAATGAACTTGCAAGGAAACGCCAGAATACATTGCCCCCAGGGAATACGCTGGATTCTGGCATGCTATTCCAAAATTCCTAACTCAATCACTTTCCAAACATGCTTTTCAACAGCCTGAGGACTCTATTTGATTGCACAGCCTATTAGGGTCCATGTAGTACAACCTACCAGATTTTACATTGACCTCTTAACATCTCTAGCATGGTCTCTTTGATTGGTGGGCCACGACAAGGGGAGTGGGGGGGAAGCACTGAAGAAATTTAATAAAATATCTTTATCTCCCACTCATGAAGTTCTGCAACTTCGAAACAGCTTGTTCAAATAACTTCAAATTTGGTCCAATTATCAACTGCCTACAGCCTGCTTATGACAAATTTGAAACTCAACAGAGTAAGAATGAAAGTGCCTTAGCAAAGATGCCAGTAAAAACTAGATTTATAGAGGAAAGAAAATTTTGTCTTTACCTAAAGAGTATGAGACTGTGTTAGACTTACAGGGTTGTATTCACGATATCCTCCACATAACAAACAAAAAAATCAGATAATATACCCGGTCCCACAAAGCTACCTTCTGAAGACATAGCAAGAGGTTGTTTCCAGCAGTACAAACACATCAGATGCACAGAGGAAAGCAGTATTCGCTTCTTTTTACATCTAGGCACAGGAAGGTGAAGTGAATTATCCATTGTCACTGAAGGAATTGAATTAAACTCAAATTTTTTGAATCCTATGACAGCTTTATCTGTTTTCAGGTCCATTTGCATTTTTTCCTTCATATTTATCAGTATTTCTAAAGAAATTTGAGATCTTTTGATGAAAAAAAAAAAGAAGAAAACAGAATGTATTCTTACTTATATTACAGTGTAAACATACATTTACAAAAGGGGTAGAAAATATTACATGCAGATGATTCAGAAATTATAAGCATTTCTCACATTTCCAACTGATTCACCTTTTTAGAAGTCAGTGAACTGATCTTTGTGGGTATTGCAGGGCTTGCATGAGCTGAAACTTTATTAAAGTTTCCAGAGGAATGAATCCACTCCCTTTTTGACCCTAGAAATATCTGTATCCTAACAACTACACAAAACAATAGTGAACTGTGACTAAACGTGAATGGCAATGTACTGCTGACAAGCTTTGACCATTAACATTTTTCTTTCTGTTTAACTCAGCAGGCGCAAGGCAGCAAACAGAAGCCGTCTGCTGTTACGAGCACTCACAAGCATTTCATTGTGAGTACCCAAAAGAAAATGGGCACAATTCTCTCTGAGAACGCTACTTTCTAGGTTTTCATTATTCCTTTACAGATTAATTGTGGATAAATGCAAACAGCATTTTTAGAAACAGGACATTTCCTTCTGTTGAGATCTTTGAAGCCTGTAACCCAAGCAGGTGAAATAATTTAAACATACAAGGCAAACATCTGCTGTCCAATTGTGCTGATATGATTAGTTTTGCCATGGTGATACTAAAAGAAGAGTATAGTCCTTTTATAGCTTAATTGATCACAGTTAGATGTTTGGTGAAGCCAGAATGTAAAGGGAAATCTGCTGCAGGGGTCAAGTGACTCCCCTTTATACTAATACGTAGTCACACTTTTAACTGATATGCTGAACCCTCTCAGACTTCAGCAGGGTGTAGGGGGGCATAGAGCTCAGGTCTCTTTCTTCAGGTGAAATTACTAGCTACTCTGTTATATAAAAGGCATGTCCTGTTTTCCTTGCAATTGTGTTTTAAAAGAAAACAACAAGCCCTGATCAGGTCTCTGGAAAAAGACTTGTAGGTGCCTACACTCAGGAGACAACTCATGGCACTGGATGCTGAATGGAAGGAAGAACATGTGTGCTGCCTAGAATATGAACTTCTGTTTCAGAGAAGTTTCCATGCTTAATACTTCCAAATTCTTACTTTATGTGGTTTCCTGCTCCCGGTACTGGGTGCTTTGATTCCCTTTCTGAGACATCTACCTTGACCCACCTCTTGTACCAAGAGCTTTGGCACTTAACACTAAATTCTGGATTCCACCAAGGGGAGTTGGCACTTACATTTAGGCATTACAACACCTTGCTTTCAGGTGTGCAAGCCTGGGAATTCTTTCTGCACATTGATCTCCTGTAACTGATGAGACCAGTGGTTGTTACTTCCCTCTGTAATATTACAGGATCAGTCCACAAAAACTGTTCCAGACGAATGAACCAGTTAATAAAGGGGCACTCCTAAAAATGTTGTTACACATTTCTCTGTCTATGGACATGACAGGAATCAGATTAGACTAATACTTTTGCTCTTGTAAATCAATGTTATAACTGAATTTGGTGCAGATGTGCCGATTTACACCTGATGAAAACATGGCCAGTAATATCTATTAAAACAATTATCTTAGCAGAGGAATAAAGACTGTACAGCAATCTTTGTCTGAAAGAAAGCTTCTTCTAAATATCATGTTGTAGTTCTCTGGATTGTTACTGGAGGGTCCTACAGTACTTAAACATAAAGGGGCAATTTTAAAGTATAAAAATTTAAGCAAAGAAAAGCAAAGCCCATGCTCAGTGAATTATGGAGAGACTGTGAAAGGTGGTAAGTGCGAGAATCCAATCCCTGCTCATAGAAAGAGCCCTACTGTACGTTCCTACAAATATTGATGTTTGAAATCCAAAGCACATGTGATGCATTAGTGTGAAACAGGGATTACATACATGCTGCTCTCTGCCCTGCAGTTCAGAAAAAGTCCTTATGCAACAAAGAGCTGAAAGACTTATGAAGGAATCCAATGGACTGTTATCGTGTAAAAATACCAGTGCTCTCCAAAGTCAACTCACAGTTGCTCAAATGTATGTCGGTATGTGTTTTGTTTTCCAATAGGCCTGAGAGAGAAGGAGCTCCATTCATGTCAGACCCTGTTAATCTCATACCTACAGCTCGGACTATGTGAATGAAACAGTGACTTGGGAAAGCCACTGCTTTTCTTTCCAGTCAATTCTCAAACATATAAAACCTACCGCAGGAGATCCAAACACACTCAAACAATAACAGGCAATTTTGCCAATTACAGAAACTACTTGTAGGTAATAAAAATGGAACTTTACATCCAACTAGGGGCTCTGATTTTGGGTATTGGAAAATTAAGAATGATTTCAGGATGCTTCCTTCATCTGCTTTTCTCAATAGCCATCCTAATCCTGTAAATTTTAATCATACACTATACAAATACCTGGAGCAATTCTTGATTTAAGAATTGGAGAAGAAAAAAAAAAAGAGGAAATTTAAGAACAAAAATCTAAGCAAAAGGTAACAAGAGAGCTCTGAGGTTGTGTAGTTCTAGCATGCTATAGATGAAAATAATTTTGTTTTAGTGGCTACCCAAAGAACAGGATGGAGCTCAGAGTTTTTCATACGCCAAATCCCATGCTATTTTCAAACTAAGCAAGGCTCCCATTAACTTAATGGCCATTCAGTAATAGTCGTGACTGCCTAGGAAGTGCTAAACAGGAGCTACAGAAAGACCTTCACATCAATTTCAGATATAGGCAAATGCTCACTTCCAGCATTTTGGGATGGCTTGTTTTACTCATCACACCATATCCCACATGTTAAAATCCCACTGCCCCTGAAGAATATTACTCGTGTAGAAATAATACTTTTGCTTTTGAGAATTTCTCAGAAACTTCATGGAAGTCCTTGACTTTGTTTCAGTTGTCCAGTAAGACATGATTGGTACTGTCACCTGCAAAGTTTAATACAGTGTATAATTGCATATCAGTATGACCGAATGTTTTAATTCACTTTCGTTTCTGTAGCCAAGCTAGCAGCACCATTTATGCTTCTAGATCACCTAAACCCCAGTGATATGGTGTTGGTATGGAAAAGTCATAGGACATGTGGGAGAATGGGGCCTCTGAATCATCTAGAGATGGAAATTTGGAATGAAAGAACAGGAGTCCTTGATGCTCCATTCAAATAAATCAAATTTGATGTGCTTTAATTGAAGAGTCAGGGTGGAAACTATTCTGACTCTGTCTGGATTTCCAAACAGAAATGAAGGTCAGTATCTTATTTGCAGCTCAACTGTACTAGTTGGTCACAGCAGTCCCATAACAGCAACTGTCCAATCACATCTTTTTAGGAAAGGAAGGTGGAATCCACGTTATTGCTGCAACCAAGGAGCAGAATGAGCATGCCATGTCTGGAGACATCAAGATCTACACAGGTAAAAGATTTAAGCAGCAAGTCCTGGTTTTCATTCTGCTTTCCCACAGGCCACCGATTTCTTCAAGAACGATCTTCATGACAGATTTTACATTTGATTACACTTTCAAATAATTATTTATTATAATTAATGCAAATTTTGCAAAAGCATAGGGCACAAAACTGCAGCACGGCATGACCCACTCAATAAATTCTATTGGAATAAGGTCGATATTCTGGAAATTTTCCAGCAGTATTTTTTTTTTAAGAGCAAAAGTTACCGTGCTTTCAATTACCACTATGTAAGAATATCAAGTACTTATACTGAGGAGCTCTTTGAAACATTGGTTTGGTATTAAAAAAATACTGGAGAATTTCATAATGCTGGGAAATATATGTTACATATAATACAAGTTCTAGTTTGACATGGGACTCTCCAGATAAGACTATATAAATTCATCAATCAAGAAGTGACAGTTGTCTTAAAGCCTTGTTTGGGGTTCCATGGAAATCACATAGAATTTCAGGTTTTGCTTGAAGTACTGTGTGCCAAAAAGAAAGTATGCAGGAAAGGAATGATCAGAGCAGAAAGTAACCAGCTACGCTTTAACAGCAGAAGGCAACTGTAAATTGAACTCTATTCCAGTTGGCTTTTTCTACAAAGCACAAAGATTTTATATTCCTCATAATTTGCCCTGGATGTTCACATCCATCTAACTGTTTCTGAAAACCTAGTAAACTTTTAGTCTCCATGACATCTGTGCCAATGAGTTCTTCAGATCAACTATCTGCTATGTAATTTTTACTGTGCTGCCTTTTGATTCCTGCTTTCAAAGTGCTGTCCAGTATATTTTCACTAACATCTTCCCTAAACTTTTGCCAGGCCTTTCTTTGCTCATTACCTCCTGAATTTTACAAGTCTGAGATCTTTACAGCTACACATAGTCAGCCTTTGATAGCTGGGCTTGAGCTTGCAGAAGATCCTTGTCTGGTTTGTTGTGTGTGAATTGTCCATCAGAACAAAATTTAATCTTATGTCAGTCTGCATCCAATGCCTGACTTCATTTACAGTCAGTGGGTTCACTACAGACCAGAACTGGAATCAGAACTAAAATACAGCTCGTGTGGATGGCTGGGGGGAAGTCTTGACTGAAAACAGCACGATGTTATAGACGTAGTCTCAGTCTTTCCACATACAGAAGAGACTCCTGCCTTATAAGAATAATTATTGCCAAAAATATATTTAAATATATTTAAATAACCAACACCTGTAAATAAAGCATTGGAAAAGAGATGAGCAGAAAAAGCAGGACATGCTTTCTGGAAAGCTTTTTGCAGGTTCCTTACCAATCTAGTATCAGATGAAAGTGCACCTGAGAGGTTGGGAAAGGGTAAAGAAGTAAAAGCTCTGAACAAATAATTGAAGACAGATAGATTTCTGGGAGAAGCTGAAAGAAAAATAGTGATGAGGGGAAGTACTTAGAGAGTGTCATAAGCAAAGCAAGGAACAAGAGGGGAAGTAATGTATAGACTGGGGCGCCAATGTGACACCATTCAGTGAGCTGGAGAACATACATTGGGTGGGACCATTCAGATGGATTCTTGACATTTCTCTAGCACAGAACACAGTTATTTGTGGATTTAAAGAATAGTCATTTTTGAGTTGGAAACAGGAAATATTTAGCTAATGAAATCTACTGTGTCTGTTCTTCTACCAAGCCCTCTGCAAAGTCCCAGCAGACTGCTTCTTCCCCTCAGTACAAGGATGCAATTCTGCATCACCTCTGGCATTTTCTGTAGATGGGCATCACTTATGAGTCTGACCCACAGCCCTTCAGGGCTAGATCATAATTTTCCAGCCTACGACAGAGGGATATATCCAGTGAATGTTTGGTGATCACTATCTTAATCATAGGCAGGGGTGTTTGCTGTGGTTACTACAAGACAGGCTTTCGTACAGGCTCACTGTCTCCCTTCGATGCTCACCCTACTGTAACAGGAACTGCTCCAGCCTTATTACAGTTAGTTTAGCTGGGTGGCCCTAAAACTTCCAGGAACCTGGTGTCTGTAGCTAGGGAAACCCCAGGTCTCCTAGCTACAGTACTGAAGTCTTTTAGTTGCACCATAGCTGGCAGGAGTTCTTCCTGCACTGAGTGCTGCAAGATGGGCTGTACATCCTTTTACCCCTTACAAGACGTGAAGACAATTGCAGTGTACTGGGCAGCTCACCAATAAAGAATTCTAAAGCCAGGATCTGAGTGAGAGCTGACAGAAGTGGAAGGAAGGAGAGGTTTGCACGATTATCAGAGCCCATCCCTTCTGAATTTATGCACATGCCTTAGAAAACTCTGCCATCTGTACTTTAAGCTTATAGGAAATAAGCAGAGAAAGGAGTGGTTTGTGTCACATGTGCTGCAAAGCCTTGTAAAGAATGAAAACAAACTGTGGTGCTGATTTTGTCTATGAGAAACAGCAAGCCCTCAACCATGCTGATGTTTTGTCAAGAAATATTGAATCAATTAGTGACCGTAACATTTTCAAAGAGCTTCCAAACAGCAAAACAGATTTTGGCATAAATAAAAATCCATCCTCTTTATTGAATGCTTATATGGCAAGTTTCAGTGCAGAAGGAATTCTTAGCAGCAGAGTCATCAGGCTGGACCTGTGCAGTAGGGGTTCACTCCCACAAGCAGGGGGAAACTTTGGTAGCAGATGGGGCACAGAATACAAAATTGTCTCTCTGCAGTGCAGGCCTCACTTTAAAGCCAATTGGAGTTGCTGAATGGGTGTCAGTGAGACTTAATTTATGGAAAGAGGATGAAAGTAGTTGTATAGAATGGGATTTTTGTCCCCTGACCCTTCAAGGTAAGTTTGCTGGAGTCACTGTAACTTGGCTTCAGTCTTCCTTCGTCAGTCAAAACCTGTGAAATGATTCACATGATTATCTGATCCTCTGAGCTGATTGCCAACTGACTTTTTTCCTTCTTGGGAATAGCACTCAATGGCCTCTGCAGTGTTAATCTTCTCTCCAGGAACATTTTAGTTTTGCCAGTTTTGGGGATTCCAATCAAGACATTAAATATATAGTAGTCAGTATTGTTTTCTTCCCTCCTGACACCCATATAGAAGGCAATTTGCTTCCTGGCTCTATTACTCGATTGTACAGCTGTGTCCTCTGAAGAAAGGAGTCACTGATCTTCTTAAAGTCCCACTCAGGCTTTTCCCCACAATTGCTGTTTCAGTCTGCTTGCTAAACATCAAATATGAGATTAAGGGAAATGCTCCTCTTCTATCTTCAGGGCTTAATTTTGCCCAGGTCTCATGAGACATTAGGTTGAAAAAAAAGGTCATCAAGTCCAACTGTAAAACTAACACTGCAAAGTCCACCACTTAACCATGTCCCTAAGTGCCACATCTACACGTCAAAGTAGCCTGAATCAAATGTAAGGAGAAGAGAAAAGCATAATTGCATGCAACTAGAAATACCTGAAATACCCAGGAGAAAACGGGATATTGGCAAGGTGATCAGGAGAAAGAAGTAAAAAAGGAATGATGATAATGATGATCAGAGGTGGGAAGGCAATACCCAGAAAACAAATCAGAGAAAATCTCACTCTTGGAGTGATAAACAAGAAAGAATTACCTGTAACCAAAGATTTCTGCAACTCAGCATTCCTTTGATGTTAGCAAACATTCTCAGACTGTACTGGCTGTTCGGTGCAATGGAGCTTTGGGGACTACTGATCTGTCTTCTTCATGTTTTGTCCTCATTACCATTGTTTAATGGAATGCCAAAGACATTCAGAGAGAGACTATATGTGGTACCTAGGGGCTGTACAGCCAACTGTCAAGAGAAGAACATAAAGGCCTTGTCTGTGTTACCTTGCTGTGTGCTCCTGAATCTGCTTTCATGAAGGATACCAGCATTTCCCTGAAGGAACTGGAACAATGAACACAACAATGAAAGTTCCCGTAAAAAATATTCAGCTGGCTTCCAATGTGTTGGCAACTAAATTTTAAATTAATGGAAATTTAAGCCAGTTAAAAGATTCTGCTAGTTCTCCTAGTCTTTCTCCAGCTAAGTGCAGTAGAGGTGCTAAACACATAAGAGACCCACAGAATACAAGAGATTCAAACAGACTCCAAAGATTCAAACAGATTTTTTTCTAATTATTCTACTCATGGCTAATATATGTAAGAATCAGCTGTACACTTTGGTTTGGCAAGAGTAGCAGTACACTTCCAAGGGTTGTTTCAGAGCAGGTCATATCCTATCTGGTACTAACTCACTGCCCTAGGAAACACTTCATGCCATACTCAACCAAACAAAATGAAAGATCTAGGAACATGAATGGGCTGAGCCACTTCCTTTAGATTTCACTGTTCCCTGCTGGTATCATATCAACAATGGCAATTGGGATGCTGCTAATTTTGCAACAGAAACAACACTGTAAAAAATTACGAATGCATAGAATAACCAATTTTATAATTCTTTAACTTCTGATCACTCCCTCAGTCTTCACCTGTCTGACACTAATCGTCACCTAACCAAAACTCTCTGGTCATTTCTCAGACGAAACTTTCAGCTTCTTGGGTGTTTTCAAAATCATGAAGTTCTACGGAAGTGACAGCAGCTGAAAAGATATCATCAAAACTACCAAAATCTCAGTGTAGAATTCCATTGAACCTACTAAATGTATATATAAAGCTAGACAGGTGTTTAATAACTCCAAAGGATATTCAGGATATCAGGATGAATAAAATATTAACCTAAAAATTATCTGCATTGAGCTAGCACTGGAGTAAATACTGTTCATTGGTCTCTACCTGTGTTTACTTTGTGATTTCTATGTTTCTCTCTCTCTCTCNTTTTTTTTTTTTTTTTTTTTTTTTTTTTTAAGGAGAGTTTGTGCATGCCTCCAACTAAAGAATATCTTTTCAGTTGCATAAAACACTGATTTTAAGATACAAAAATATTTGGTAAGAAGAACTGCGCCAATTGGTATCAGACCAAATGCTTCTGCTATTGCCTGCATTGCAGTCATAGTTCCTTAATGGTTTTTCTTTAAGCTGTGTTTGTCCTTCTGTTTTCTGTTTCACAAAGGTCTGGTCTTCCTGGTCTGTTCGTTTTATGACACCTTTATTGTCAACTCTTGATTTACCCACTCACTGTGGCAGCCTCCCAGCAGACATACTGCCCTGTGCTCACATACAGTAGGCTCAAACCTTGGATATGTAGATACCCTATCTGTTTTCTAGAAATTTGTTACTTGGACGTGTTTCCAACAAACTGGAATGTCAGCCCAAGTTTTCTGGCAGTGTGCCTCTGTTTTCTGTTTCTGTAAGAGGCCTTTACTTTCCCAAGCTCCTTGTCCCACTGGTAGTTTTATAAAAAAGCTCAGCAGGTCCCTGGAAGTTCACAAAGCCTTCTTCATTCATAAACAAGCTGCTTGCAAGGCCCTGAGCAGAATGGCTCTATCCATGATGTCTGACTGACCTTCAAGAAGGGCACACATGACAGAAAAAATAATAATAATAAAAAAGGGGGCAGAAAGTTTAAGGAAATAGACAAATGAAGAACAAGAGGCCCATCAGTGTGTTAGTAATTTGGTGAATGCAAGAATTAAAGATATAAATATTGTGATGGGCTGTATTTGCATTGCCACAGTCTGGTTAAAAGAAAGAATCCCAGAGCTAGGAACCAATGCCTCTTGCATCCCTAATGGCTTCTATATAAAAATTGTCATTTTCTTTGTATGATTAAAATAAAGAGCACCACCAAATAAACTCTCCCTTCCTACATGTTTCTTTTAGTGAATCTACTGCTGATAGAAGATGCCAGTTTAACAAGTCTGCAGACAGAGGCCTTCTGTCTGCAGAATAGGTACAAGACAAGCAGTGTCGGGGAGAGGGTCCCTGCCACACACACGGCGCACTCAGAGCAGCGAGACCACCCCAAAAGGGAAAGGAGAATTCAGCCCTTGGCCTCCTTACTGACAGGAGCAGCCTGGGAGCCAGCCAGTGCCCTTTGCCAGAGCAAGTTCCAGGCAGTCCGGAGTCTGAGCACTTGTCACTAGCCTGAAGTTAACAGTTTGTTTAGCACCATTTTCTACCAGATGCTGCAGACAACTAGTCTTGAGAGTGTAAGGCATGTCATTATTGGTCTCTACCATATAGGTCATTTAAGCAATTGCCATTTCTAGTTCTTCTGTTAGTCACTGTTCTCTGTCTTCTCTTTTCTTATTTACCTCCACCGATCACCCCTCCATTCTGCTTTGAACCAGGGGAGTCTTTCAAAAAAATCCCAATGCTGTTTCATCCTCCCCAACAAGCTCACTTGTTCTCTGTCTCCTTCATACTGGAATCTTTTCCTTCCTAGTTGGCATTTCTCTTATCTTCCAGGGTTGCCATTCACTCCAGGGGAAACTCAACAGGGCAGCAATGACTTTCTTGGCTTTGAGCTGTTAACAGCTGACCAACACCCTCTCTTTTCTTCAGTGAATCTCCTTTCTAGATTCAGGCAAAAACCTTCTTTGGGTAGTGCTTCGTAATGTGTTCTGCAAGTCCAGCTGCAGCAATTATTACTTCAATGACTGAATGGGGAGCTCAGAGAAATCCATCAGCTAGGCTGCTGCCTTCTCTGATGTCAACAGAAAAACGCCTGGACATCACCTGCTTGTTTTACAAAAGGTGTCCTTACACTATCTCAGCACCATGAAATATTCCGGACAGAATCATTACCCTCATGAATGCTTACAAAAAATAAAACTATGTTTTCCATTTCATTTTATTTCCATTCCACAAAACACTTTTTCCTGTTTTCAGCATCCAATCACAGGGAACTTCAGTTAGTCCTGGTAACCTTTAGTTGTAGGCATAATTGGTGATATTCTGATGTCTTCTAACCATCCAGTAGAGACAATAATGACTTATTATTGGTATACATGAAACTGAACTGATTTTCATTCATATGTGTCCAGTGTCACATAGGAGAAACACCAATGAGGCCTGACTCCCCAGAGATCACAACTGTGTCCCACCCAGACATAGCCTGGAATCCCCCGGAACTGGGTTTCTTCTCTCTATCAATAGACGACTATTGTGAGCTCCCTGACACACAGAAGAGTCATCACCTTGGATATCATAAGGTACGAAGTCTTGAAAACAGACTTCTAAACTTTTTATGTTTGAATCAGCAGAGGACATCACACATAGAGCCTGAAAAGCCGTTCGAGTTCTGAAGTATCTTAACTGCACATAAAATAAGCTGGTGGGTGAACAGCTCACAGTCAGAATACCAGTATTTTAACTATTCTTTCCATTCATCATTTTACACACTCATTTTCTGCTAATTGTGATTGGAAAAATGAAGTCACTACGATTTCCAGAGTTGGTTTTATACTTGGCTGAAGACTACTTTGTAGGTTCCTAGCATTTTTACTGAAACGGAAGTGTGACTCAGAGCATAACGCAGGCAACAATGTAATGGATAGTATTACACGGAGGTGGAGAAGATCACCTACACACCTAGCATACCAACTTTTATTAACTGGTGCACCATCCAGAAAGACTCATAATTCCTTGCAACCCTGTAGAAAATCAGAAGTTTCAGAGTATTCATTCTACCAATAATCTTTCAATTGCAGTAATACATCACCCACTGCCTCAGAGCCACTGAGCTTTATAGCCTCATCTAAAGACAAAAGTATTAAAAAAACCACTATGAAGTACCATATGTAATGAAATAGGGTAAAGATTGTGCTTGAATTGTATAACAGATTTTTATCCTCTCGGTTTATGTTAATGTACTAAAACTGTTCCCCAAGGCACTGGAAAGAAAGATTCTATCTTCTTCAGGAATGTGCCTAAACTAAAACGTTTGAGCCACCAGCAAGCCCAGACAAAATTAACTGGCACTCGGACCAGGTCACAGTTTTCCATTTGCGTGTTTGTGGAGCAGGACATGTACATTACTATATCCAAGTCAGAATACAGAGAGAACTGATGAGGAATGCAACTATCTTGCCAGTTTTTATGAACATCTTAGATGACTATATTTGCTAAGAACTACAGTTTTGACAATTGTGAATGGTATTGTTTTGCTTTTAAAATATTTTAAATGTTTTTTTGAATAACCAGACATGTTTCAAGTCTTTTCTATGGTTCAGCTCTCCTTTTGAAACCCAAGATTTGAACCTTACCTGTCGTAACTCTTCTCAGCTGCCTGAGAACAAATACCAGATGCACCTCTGATTTTCCCAGATATTCAGCAGTAAGAACACTACATTTTTTACCAGCTTCAATGCAACCTCCATAACATTCTGATATTTTCTATTAGGGGTTATGCACACATCTGCTCTAATGTTAATTTTCTAGCTCTCCTACTCTACCCCGCTTCCTCCCTCTCCTGGACAATCAGAAAAAAATACAAAGGTCATGAACCTAACTGCAAGCATCTCTTCCTGCTTCTTGTATGGTTTTCACCCTGACCTTGATACTCTTTTCTGTTTCCCTAGTGGCACCTCATGTTCACGCCACCCCCTCGTGCATCCTTAGGAGCAGGAACAGCAGAAAGAGGAAGAGAAAGTCTGGCAATTAAAAACATACTCTGAGATTTCCTGCTTCTAATGCCTATTGCAAAGGGGCTGCTGTTTCTCCATTAACAGAGAGTGAAACAAGAGAAAATTAATGAAGTTAGCAAATTAAGGACAAATTGAATAAAATGGGGCCAGATTCATCCCTGATGTCCTTTCTTTGAGGGCAGAAGTGTAAATTTATCTTGAAATTTTTAACTGTTTTTTAAGGACACAGATAAGGACTGGGGTTGTTGTTGGTTTTGTTTGGGTTATTTTTTTAACCATGCAGTTATTTGGTATGTGCTCCCTAAACTACTTCATCACTCTTCTGTAACTAAATACTGTTATTACATTCATGTAACCAATACGAGAGGAAACAACAAGATTAAATGGCTAAGTTACTATCACTAAGGAGTGAATCAGCCACTGAATGGTGGCATGACCTGAGACAAGTCACTTTTACTCTCTGTGCCTTTGAATATCCCTGGACTAGAACATTCCCTTATTAACACAAGCTCTTCAGTACAGATACCATCTCTTCACTATGTTTAGGTAGCTATTAGATTTTTCTGCTTACTGACTTGGTCTAAGCGAATGTTTATTGCAACAAAATATTTTTATGGCTGATTTACCACAAAATTACAACAAGGATACTTTCACAGTATTTAGGTGCAAAAAACTGCTATGCACTACATTCAGCATTAAGAGGTGGTGACAATATTGTCACCGAGCAGACTTAGCCTCAGGAAACATTTTTCACTTGGAATTGTTAAAGCTTAAATATACAAATAATTGGAAAGTCCAACAAGAGTTTTCAGTGAATAAAATACTAATTTTCATTAACCACACTTAAACTGTACATACATGCTGTTACATAAGTCATACGTGAATGAGAAACCTTAAATCAGGTTTCTTAACAATAAATTCAAACGAAGGAGCAATGGCTCTGCTGTGGCCTAGGTGGAGCATTTGCAAGTGCTGCACACAGAACTGGCTATTCGCATGGTTCTGGCACTCCTCCTCAGTTTCCTGCTGCTAAATTACATTAAGAGACTCCAAACATACTTTCTTAATATCCCTGCCCCCTGCAGGGAATTATTGTGGTTGCCACAAGAACATTACTTGATCGTGATGGGGCAGGGAAAGGGCTTTGTACAATCCTGAACAAGCAATCCATGTAACCACCTCTGGGGTCCTAATTCTGCCTTATTGTCTCTACTCAACAAAATATGTGGCCCCTCTGTTTAACTTGCATCAGGAGCTAGGTAAGATGGACTGCAACAAGAACTAGCACATTTTGAATTTTTCCTGTGATCTTAGTGGAGTTTTGGAGATCACCACAGGCTACACAACTGGGTTTATAGAGATTAAACACTGCACAGCATGGACTGTTTTTATAATTTTCTTTTCCTAAAATACTTCCTATCATTAGTTTCTGAGTTTTAACTTGTGACTCCTACAATGCTACTGTAATATAGCATCACATCTGCATAGAAATATAGACATATTAAGAGACGAAAACAGAAAGCCATAGTATCCCAACAGTTTGATCACTGCATTGTTCTGACACCAGCCAGTGAACTGCTATGTAGTTCAAGTTAAGACATTTTCCTGTTCCTGTGTCCCAGCTTGCCCTCTTCAAGTTTTCAGACTCAGTATTCTTAAAATGGGTCTTTTTTTTTTCTTTTTTAATTTATGTCAAGTGTACCTGTGACACCGCTGAAAGAATTTTCATTGATAATTCTGAGTCTTAAATACCCACATCTATCTGTGGCTTATGTTTTCTGACTTAAATGCGCTTGCCAAGTTGTCATATTTTACTAAATATAACTCATCAAATTTAAACCCATAGACTCATACCATAAGCCAGGCATTCTGCTTAGTGATGTTTGCAGCAAGCCCCAAACCTCTGATGTAGCCATACTAGGCTGAGAAATGTCCTATTTTGACGAGGTTTTTCATTAACTCAATCATGATCAGAGCCTTACTTGCTATAAATTGGTCAATGGATCTAGATCAATTTATATGTAACAAGGACTGTACCCAGCAAAATGTCTTCTTCAGGGATTGCAGGAGTGTCCATGTATGTGTTGGTATAAACACACAAACTTCTTGCAACAAAATGACAGGAAAGCCTGACATAGACTAATGATGTTTCTGAGGATTTTCTTCTGAAGACATGGAGCACCCTCAATCAGTGCTGCTGCCATCTGTGTGCTTGTGGTTGTGGCAGCTACAGGCTCTGTCAGTAACAAGAGTGCAGGATTACAAAGGGAAAAAATGTGAGTTTTTAACCTTTGACATATCTGTGCTCTCTTGACTTTGCCCTGGTTTCTTACATTGAACTCAGCTGGTAGAAGTTCCGGAGAAGTTTTCTACATCTCAAAACAGAATTGTGCACAGATCATCCTTCCAACTGAATCTCAAGTCAGACACGAACAAGGCAAAACAAGTACATTCATTTTGCCTAGTCAGAACTGCTCCTTTCAACTTTTACTATTGTGGCTCTTCTAGTTACTAACTTGTATAAACAGACTGCGCTTTGCATGTCCCAGAATATAGGGGCACATGTGCGTCGTCAGACTCAATCATGCTCTTCTTGTTCATGGCATCTTATTTATTTTTTCCATGTCTTTTACCAAGTGCTACGTTGCCTGACAGAGCTGAGGAATAGGATACTCTAATGTCATTCTCCTGGCACTGTTGTTTTTATCTGATGGAGAGAACAGGCACTTTCACAGATGTAACTAGAGAAAAATGAAGGAGTTACTCAGAAGCCGGCTTGGAGATTGAGGAGCACCTCTTATGTTGGTTTCTGGGAAGACTGTAAAACAGCCAATACCTGCAGCACATTGTAACAAATCCCAAGTCCCTTCTCAGCTTTGATGGTGTCTGGTTCTAGGTTTGCAAAGTAGCTGCAGAAAATTCAAATCTGCCCATTTATAAAATATATCTATTACTATTTACTTGCATCATAGGTAAGTATGGCATATGGTACAATGTTTAAGTTATTAACATTTGGAGAATACTTTGAGGTCCCTGAATTCTAAGCAAATTGGGTGCAAGTGCAGCTGGGATCTACTAATCTGTGTTTGGATCAAACTCAAGACAAACCAGCTTGCTAGCTGCTATGACATGTGTTTGCTGGTCTGCAGAAAGCTCCATTTCTGTTGTTCAGACTCCTCTATGCTGGGTCTGAGCTTCCTCACTGTTGCTACATCCTCTACAGTGGGCACCACAGAAATGAGGTGCAGGAGGCTGTGCACTGGACCCACGCATGATAAGGGCTTCCCCACACTGGTTGAGACAGTAATCAGGATAGTGTTCCTGCTCTATTGCATAAGCAGAACATAGAGTGGAGAGAAGAGGGATGTTAATCTGGTTTTGAAATTGATTTTAAACCCTTTTTCTTCTGTAGTCCTTTATTCAAGCTCTGATGTTTTCACATGATACCAGAAGAATAAAAACACTTTAAAGTCTTTGCTAATAAACAATGAAATGTAAATTATGCTCAACTGGAAGATTTTCAAACCAAAGGCATCTCTTGGACTTAATTAAAAGGCAAGGTACCCACATATGAGATCTAGCAACATGTAGCTATTGACTTCTCTATTAACACCATATTGTCATATGCCTACGGAGCTGCAAGCCAGACGTGCTGTACTACTGCAGCACACAGTTTCTTAATTCTGCTTCCTCAAGGTACATTCCCCCAGAATGTGGGGAATCTGATATCAATATGCTGAGAGTCACTATTACTGTGATAGAACAGCAGCTTTATTGAAGGCACCTACTCTGGCTCCACATCTACTAAGTGCTAATTTACATACACACAAACCATCTCTATAAGGTTCTGAAGATCTAACGTGGCCTTGGTTAGGATGAAGTCTGTTTTATTCTGTTTTACTGTGTGCAGTGCGAAACTCTCAGTTTTTGAAAATTTATGTGTGAGACACACTGAGAGACATTTATCTCTGGTTGACATGACATGGTACTCTGATACAGATATATATATATGATTACGCACATAGAAAGCGATGAATGTGTGAACATAAATATAAATCTTACATGACTATATATGTATTATCTATCTCAAGTTTAAGCAACAGTACTCTTGCTCCCAACTAAGCTAATAGAAAAGGGAGAAAATACTTACTTTTTGATGGTATTTTTGTGTGACTAAAGGGCTTGTTAATTAATGAAAAGAGTCTTTTCACGAAAAAATTATTCCTGACAAATGAGGTATAGCTTTTCTGTATGAAAAATAACTCAATTACTTTTGTGTGTCTTACTTTGTGGGAGAGACATCAGGGAAGTTCATCCCTTTCTCTCTAAGCATGTGTGGTATGTTGTTCCTTGCCGTACGAACGAAAATAAGCTGTATCAGTATGAAGGCCACTCTCTTCATCACAAATACAGCTGCATCTGTCCAGGGATTGCACAATACTTTGTAAAAGATTGATAAGTCCTAACTGGAATTCTGTGGTTGCTTTATGCAGGAAGTTGGGCAAGATAAATATAATGATCCCTTCCAACTTCAAACAAACAAACAAACAAAACCAAAACAAAATACAACAACAACAACAAAACAACACCCTGGGAATCAGTATTTCTCAGTTCTTAAATTAAGAGATGGCCACACAAAAAAGGGAAGTGACTGCTTAGAATTATCAAACAGGCCTGCAGGAGACTGCTAAGTAAAATCTCATTGCCATGATTCCTGTCTGATAAATCTTGCATGTTATTTCCTTCAAAGCAAAACATGACAGAATTAACATTTTTTCATAGACAACAACTGCCTTTACAACAGCTCATGCTAAGTCATATGCTTGATTTTCTCTGTTTAGAAAGTTTCAGAGGCTGCTGTCATCATTGCTAATTCACAGAATCATTTTGGTTGGAAGAGACCCTTAGGATCGTTGACCCCAACCATAACCTAGCTCTAGCACTAAACCATGTCTCTAAGAACCTCAGCTAAATACCTTTTAAACACCTCCAGGGATGGTGACCCCACCACTTCCCTGGGCAGCCTGTTCCAATGCCTGACAACCCTTTCCATGAAGAATTTTTTCCTAATATCCAATCTAAACCTCTCCTGGTGCAACTTGTGGCCATTTCCTCTTGTCCTATCACTTGCTGCTTGGGAGAAGAGGTCAACACTCTTCATGCTACAACCTCCTTTCAGGTAGTTGTAGACAGCAATAAGGTCTCTCTTATGCAGCATACTTTTATACAATATCAGTTCAGCTCTTTGCATTAGTTATGATCAGAAAGACTGTATCTTTCTAGGAGTTATCTGTAATCAGAAAGGTGCAATGCCTTTGACTGTAACCTCTGGCTTTAGTTTCACGTCCATTTCCGTATCATTATACAGTCAAGAGGACAATTAATTACGCTGTACTTCCATAGAAACATCTATGCGAAGATCCAAATCCATTTTAGAGAAAGTAAAATTCTTGTTAGGAATACTTTCTGGAATATAGTGATGCTGAGTTGAGTGGCAGAACCATGACTTGAGCCCAGGTGCTTGCTACACTACATGGAGCACAGACCTGATCTGAAGCTCACTGAATTTAGTTCCTGTGTTTGAGATCAGGCAGGCAGGTGAAATGGCTCAGGGCTAGCAAAAGCGTTGTGCACCATTTGGGTCCCACAAGATCTCTGCTAAATAGCGCTTAACCTTTGTAGTGTTGCTCTACAAATGGTTGAACTTCACTCTGAATCTCACTTTAGAGCTGATAAAGTCCTTTATCTCTTGCAAGAGGCATACAAAGGGAGGAGAAGACAAGGTCCCTGGTAAAAGTTGACTCACGGTCTAAGCAACAACAGAAAAAAAAAAGCCTTGATGCTTTTGACAGTCTGTTGTTGAACTGAACATCTTGTTTCCATAAGATGTTTTGCACACATCTATAGACAACAACTATCTGATCACAGCTGAAACGGAGGTTATTCCATGATGTGTAGTAGCATTATCCAGCCAGAGATCACAATTTTGCTTACCATACATGCCTCTAGAACTGAAAAACAATCCAAGTCTCCACATCACATTCCAGCATTGCTGTTTTTTCAGAAGGAACTTTCTTCTTCCACTCCAGCTTCAGCTTGGTACCTATATAACATAGGCATTGTGCCCTGCAAATAGAGAACAAAACAAACTTTGAGGTTCCCTTAAACAAACATAACCATTTCATCCTTCTAACACATGCCTGTGCATAGATTCCCATTCTGAATCTGATATTTATTGATCTAGATTCATATGATCCAAGAAAAGCTTGACTGCGTTGCCTTGTGGTAAAATTATAAGGGGAAAAATTGGAATGTGGGGGAGAAGGGAGGAGGAAAGGCAAGCTTTTATAACTCTTTGTAAACCTGGTTTATGTGAGCCTGGCCAACCCAGGATCTAAATGATCTGTTACGCTTAAGAAGTGGATGTGAAAGGCAGCACTGTTGCTGAGCTGCTGGTGCCCCACAGAATCAAAACATTTCTGCTGAGCTACAATTTAAACAGTCATACTCCAACTAATTATGGGAAGCAGCCCCTGTGAGGAAGTATGCTTTCCTTCTCAAAGCACTTTACCTTCAGCAAGTAAACAGTCCTAAGTGTAATATTAAAAGCTCTAAAGTTTATGTGCATTTTTATTTTGTGCTAATAGAGCAATTAAAAACACACACTGTCTCAGTTTTGCATTTTTATTCTACAGAGGTTTCAATGCTTTCCTGTGGATTCAGGCCTGATCTGCACATCACTATCTGTCAGGAGAATACAGACTTCTCCTGCATTTGTTCTTTCATTAACATAATAATTAGCTACTATGTGTTCTCTGTCATGACCAGTTTCTGCTGAAATTACAATTAGATTACAATTCCCTGATACTGTGCCTTGCTCTGGCACAAAGCTCCAAGGAACCATCTACCAGCTGAACTCTTCCTGCCTGACACTTGTTCTTCTGCCTGCCTCTAATGTACATGCTGCATTTTTACTTGTCATTATGGACTGCAGAATCAATCTGAGTAAGATAAGATTTCCTAAAAAATTTAAATCCAGACTCTCAATCTTCTTCCTCCTCCACTTGCATATAATGCAAGTATCTGTACATTTGGCAGATAATAAAACCATCCTGTTAGAAACTTGTATACTTTCTGACAGTGTAGAACAGACTGTAGGACAGTAAAGAGACTTGTGCTGGCAACCAGGTAAAGTGTCCAGAGAAATGCACATGATGATTGTGAGAAACCTGTATGGTGGCGGATGAAAAGGGGGAACATATGCTTTCCAACGAGTCTGTACAAAAAATTGCCAAGTATCACCTGAATCAGAAGAGAGGTATATTTTCTAAAAGATACATCCACACAAAGTGAGATCTTTCAGGGTCTTCGGGTCCTCTTTACCAACTTTTACACATACTCAGTTTCTTGGAAAAAACTAATATTCTGTTGACTGATTTTATGTATACCTACAGAGGTGCCTGGCCCTTGAAAATCTAGCATCTTTTCTGGATGTATAAGCCTTAAAATTCTGAGATGAGTTCTTTCAGTAATGTACTCAAAGGCTGAAAATGAATATGAAATGGCATACTGCTCTCACACAGCTTCTCTGCAAAGAATTTGTCCATTATGGGAAAGAAAACAGAAAGAACATCTGGAGGTCTGAAAAAACGTTAGCAAGAATTAATTCAAGCTCTTTTTTTTCCCCCAAAAAAATTCATGTAGATTAGAGTCTGAAAAAATCTGGGCTGAAGCTCAAAAGTAAGGTGACAGTCTCCTCACTAGATCTGCTGTGTTTAAAGAAGTAATGTAGGATACAGCAGGGCAAGAAGATGAGACACACTGTGAGGATGGTTAAGAACTACAGCAAACTTCTGAGGCCACTAACTGATTTTTCATGTCACAAGGTCTTCACCTGAAGACTTGCAGACTGGAAGATACGCTTTAGGCAAGCAAAAAAGGTTCTTAGACTCATTGCTTAAGTAATCAGATGAGATTGTCTGGCCTGTTACACTGATAATCAGGCTAGACGATCTAAGGGTCCCTCCTTGCCTTAAAATCTGTTAACCTAGAATTACACACCACTATAAAACTTACGGAGGGGAGAATAGAGGCCAGAGGATTACAAAGAGTATTTATAAGCCTGCTATGGTCATCACTAATGTACATATAATTGGCAAAACATTTACATCAGAGGCCAGTTGTAACACATCCTTTTATTGTAGGCTTACACATTTCATTATAACTGAATTACTGAACATATCTAAGCCATTTAGAGTGAACTGTGGCAAACTCTGAAATAAAGTAAACACATGTGCAGAGCTTTTTGATGTGGTGTGGCTGTTCTGATATTTAAAGGCATTATAAATGATTCTCGAGGCATTTAATAAAAGTGACCTACATTTAAATAGCACCTTTTATCCTGAGGTATCCCAAAAATTCTGTACAAACTCTGTAGCCTGCCACCGCATTACTCCTGGCTGGCACCAGGGTGACTCTTCTGAAGTCCATTGAGTCACAACACCATTGTGCTGGAGTTAGAATGCAACTAGTCCAATCTTGCATATTTAAACAGTGAAGTGGAAGTAGCACTTGTTTCATAGGTTTTTCAGGACCAGAGTCCTTCAGAAGCCATTGCATCATCTAATCTGACATTCTATATTACTTAGGACATCTCTGGAGAGCAGGCAGGGGATCTGGCTTCTTTCCACACAGGCCTGAGCACAAACACCTTACACGTCTGAGCATTGCAACTCTCAAGCCTCACATCTAAGTCTGCATCCTGATAATCTTTCTTACACGTTCTTCTTGGCAATAGGAACACCAAAACTGATCTCTTCAATTCCATGTACAGAAGCAAAATTGCTTCTCTATGACTATTTGATATTTCCATTTCATGGCCTTTCTGCCCCCTTACAAGATGACATTGTTCGTCTTACTTTCAGCACTGCTCTAAGAGCTCTTGCTGGGATGGTAATTTGCAACATCTCACTCCTCTGAGTTTCCAAGACAGTCTCACAGCATGTGGGAATACCTTGCCTCCTAGTCAGCAGTCTTAAAACATGGTTTGTTGGAAGAATACATGCCCAGATGATTCCAGTCACTCCATGATAGAGACTGGCCTTCTTTGTTGTTTACTATTTAATTAATCTTTATTACAAAACTACCATTAAAAGCTCTATTATTTAGTTTGTTGAAGAAAATATTAAATTGTATTGGAACAAAAAGCAGTCTGTGAGGATCCCTTTTAGCACCTCTTAAAAAACAAATTAGATTTGTTGGTGATACACCTTTTAATATATCCTTTTAATTCCAAACAATACCAATCTGTGCAAAAGGATCCTTCAGCCCTGGTCTCCATCTGTGTCTTGTGGAAGGAAAGGTACATGAACAGGGAGGGAACTTCCATGCACTCCACTACGTGCTCTGATTTGGTGATCAGAAGATTAGGACTGCATGGGGCCAGATGATGGGACATAACAAGAACACTTACCCTGGTATGCAGTCAAAACCCATTAGTACTAAGTCAAAGGCCTTGGAGAAAGCCATGTATACTGTATCATAACACTCCTTATATCAAATAGATCAACAACCCCATCAGAAAGAGATAATAGGTCAACTTAACATGTCATGCTTTATATGAAGCCATATTATTGACATGAACTCTACTTTTCAATTTGTAGTTGGTAAAGTTCTAAATTAAATAAGCCTTTACATTAAGTACAAGTGACATGAGGCTATACTGTTTTGCAACTTTCTAGTTTTCCTCTTAATTGCTTTTAAAGAATGGAACTACACTGACAAACCTTCAGTCCTCTGAGTTATTTGGTTTTCCTAGATTTGTCAAATACCCATCCAACAACACTATATAGCCTGGATCTATTCTCATTCAGCGCCAGCAAAGATAAAAAATAGAATAATTCTGTTGACCCAAGCTACAATGTGGTAAGCTACAGTGGAACCGAAGCAAAACCCCAGCACTAACATTCCTGAAAATGGCATTATGGCATCTTTAATTGGCACTGGTCAGGAGATATTTTCCAGGGCTTTTCCAAAAGACGTTACCTGTAGCAGCCCAAAGCCCATAAAGCTGTAGCCTCTAACACATGAACTTTTTTTCCTAGCACAGGAAGGGCCTTTCTAATAAGACCTCAAACCAAGCACTGATACCTTTTACACTTATTTTGTGAGACTGTTGTGTGAAAACATAGCATGACTGCTGGTATGGAGAGACCTGATAATGAAAATGGAATGCCGAACTTTTTTTCAACTCTCTGAAACTAATCAAAGATATTATTTCTCCCTGCAAACTATACTTGTTGTATCATTATGTCTTCATCATCACAGTCACATTACTAAGGTAGTCTGCATTCTGCTGTAGTTCTCTAATTGCATACTGCTGAACTTTATTGATAATTATTGCACATGCTCAGTATACTCTACAATTACCAAAAAAAAAAAAAAAAAAAAATTATGTGCTTCAGCTGTAATATATTCACCCTCATCTAAAGTCAGTTGTAAAGGTAGCTGTTTAGAATACTCCTAAATTCACTGCAAGAATCACAAAACCCGTTTAACTGAGTGAAATACTATAAAGCACTCCAAACTGGCTCAATAAGAGATCAAGGCAGATGACGGTAAGGGATCCTCTACTTGCATATTGTGAAGATCCTTTATCAAGTAACATTCATTAAGTATTTTTCCCTCTTATTCTCATCAGCAAAAAATCCAGCACAGTCAACCTAGAGTGATATGAGGTTCTTTGACCCCATTTTTGGGGGAAAGATCTGAGATTTTCCATGTCGTGCTTTTTTAAAACAGGTAATCTCTTAGACCTCTTTAGAGCACAGTTACACAAACTATTTCACTGGTAATGACCAAAGCGTTGTGGTGTCTAGCAGGTGGCAAGAATAAGCAGCTGACAGATGTAGGCAGGCTTGGCAGGTACAGGAATTCCTGATACACTCAGCTGTGAAAAGATTTGTGAAGTGGAACTACAACCTCAGGAACTTGAGCTTGCTAAACACTAATGACAAATCAATGAACGATTCAGGATGTTCTTAGATCAAGACTTTCTCTGGTGACAAAGCTGACTGAAGAAGTTCCTGTTCTCTCCTGCACCTGCCAACTCTTTTTCTCTCTCTCCCGCATTGCCAATTGCATCACTGAAATGTGTCAGATTAAAATGAAAAATTTAACTGTATTTTAGTTCTGGTTTATTGAGTGGTTTTACAAACTGTTACGATGTAAGTGAAGGGCTGGAACATGACATCACAGCAAGAGACAGATGGGCTAGAATGAAGGGGTGGAGTAGGGGGACAATAGCTGAACAACATAATTATAAAAATGGCAAATACGTATTTCCTGAGCTTTGGTGTATTGTTTGATACCACACTTCATCTGATCCAGTGTTTCCTGGGAGTTCATGGGTAAATTCCTGCTGAGTTCAATGCCCTTTGAATGAGGCCCCAAAAACAAGTACAGTGCAATAAAAAGTTTATCCCTTTCTGGCTAAATTATTTTGTTAAAGAAACAAAACTCTATTTAGAAAATGTTCAAACTCTCCAGGATGTAGATCTGTCTAACCATTACTACTTTCATTGTTCCATATTGTGTTATTGCTACCTTTAAATTTCAATTTTTACATTTACCTCTCAATTTAATATATACAAATCCATAGATTTATTATATAGATTCATGTGGTTTTACAGCTGCCTCACAGAGTCTATGAAATCTCAAACACACTTGTTTAGGCTATGAGCTTGTTTATTCTGGACTACAATGACCAAACACACTCTCTGAAGCTAATGTGATTAGCTTGGCCAAGCTGATTAGGAAAGAAGAATGTCAGGAATTCCTCTTCCAGATGTAGCCTGCAGTGCTCAGAACTTTCTCCAACAGGAGCACGGCTCCCAAGCTCCACCTGATTTCACATAGACGGAGAAAATCCCAAGGTATAAAACCAAGGAGGCAGAAGGCAGGGTGGGAGAAGGCGAGGATTGCATTAGACATGTTCACACTTAAAGGAATTAATGTTTACTGATACAATGGAAGGTAAAGAGGCAGGCACATCGTTTAATGTGTTAGACTTGCAGACCTTTGACTCTTTTATGGTTAATTAGCCTTTAGCTTAAGAAAGCCCCCAGGTCATAGAACTTCCATCAGCTCTGAATTCAAAGCTTTGCCCTCTCTCACCCTGGCAGTTTACAATGTAATGATGATTGATAGCCAGATGAAAGCAATAGCTGGGGCCTGTCTTTTTGCATTGTGCTGGGAGAGAAGTGTAATGATCTATAGCTGCAATGGTTTCAGAAACAATTTTGGTTGATTGTGACCTTAATTACCCACTTAAGCAGGCTTTGGTCTAATTGATTTTATACTGTTTTATTTTACAGCAGGTTAAAAATTAACCCTGCAATCTTAGACACATTTTACAAGGTTTCTATTCTCTTGTTACCTAAAAAGCCCCTAGTCAATATGATCTCAAGCTAATATTCATGAGCTCAAGTAAAAACAAGGAATGATACCTTTTAACAGTGACAGATTTATAGTCTGAGAAGATACTGAGCCGAATGCTTATCTGCTATCAAAGTTATACTCAAATTACCAAAGATCTTCTTCTATTTGGTTAGCGAGCAGTGTGTGTGCTAGATTCCCATTCTAGATCTGCTCTCATTGTTAAGCCAAGGTGAGCAGGTAGTGTGTTATACTATACTTCCTAAAGGAGACCTAAAACTGTCTTTCACAAAAGATTAGCACTTTCACACAGTCTGTGCTCCCATGGGAACACTGGCAAATCCACAGAGCTATAGGCACTACATACCTAGGCAGTGTGGACTGGGGAGGCCATTGAGCTCTGGCCTGCACCCTAGTCCAGCTGACTGCAAGGTACTGCAGACATAACTTGCCTCCTGTGCAGGACACAACCAAATTCTTACGTATCTTATAAATTGATTGTATGTCTCATTCCTTTGCTTTAATGTGACCCATGAGTCTTAAATTTTGGCTATAAAACACCCCCAAAATTTTTCTTTTACGTTGATGACATTTTCTAGCTTGGACAGTTGCCTCCTCCAGGTTATAGACTAAGGACCAGACAGTATGTTCACACTCAGTTGTAACCTGCTCACAGAAACCTGTCTGATGGCCTCAGGCAGAAAGAATCATATATATGTCCAGCTTACTGACGCACCAAGAACCACACGACATTCACAGAAAACTGGCTAGCACAACAGGGAGTGTGGAAGCAAGGAAGTAAGCTTAGAAAGAATAAACAATTTTGTAGATACGGCTTTGCAAATAGCTGTTGACTACTGCTAGAGATCATCCAAACTAACTCCGTAGCAATGAGAGATTCCAGTTGGTACAAGTGTCTGTACATGTGCTTTCAAGAGAGCTGTGATAAGCTGAAATATCTGCTTTATAGAACAAAGTAGTCTTTTGGCTTGTGCTCAACAAGCTGCAAATGATGCTTTTGCCACCTGTGTCTTAAGGAATGCACTTTCTGTTCTGTTTTATTCCACCTGACACTGATCTACACATGGCCCTGCTCTCTGTAAGACAGAACAGCTGTTTGATGTCAGGAAGGGGCCTTCCCCAGCCGTTATTTGGGTGCAGCTGCATGCAGGCACTTGCAGCCGATACTACTTTTAACTCCCATCTTAGCTGTCCAACCATTCATTCCCCACTGTCTTCTACTGTATTTTTTGCTTTCTTCTAATTTAGCTTTAGAGACCTCCCTATTTAAGGGCCTGGAGCAAAATTTGTCATTTTGCTTCTCAACTGAAAATTATTCTAGCTATATCTCTTGCAATACTGCTGCTGCTGCTGTTTGAATAGATAGATACCCATGAGATTATAAACTGAGAGTGCCCTTATCTGGGGATTCTTCATTCTACATGGCATAGTGCTTTTGAAACCTAATAGCTTTGTTGATCTAGCTTGCAATTCTCAGATTTGCTAGAATTTTGCTCAGCTGCATGTGTAGTTCCTTTTAGCTAAACACAACAACCCTCAAAAAATAACAGCTCTTGCCTCTAACTTTTAGTCTGAGGTGCTTACACCTTAAACAGAAAATATTCTGTGCCATTGTTGTCTTAAGTAATGAAAGATAGTTGTAAAGCTGACCGAAACAATCTACCCAGACCAGAAACCTTCTGTTAAAACCATTAAGATGGACACAGAAAGTATTTTGCTGTTGTTCCCTTGGGCTGTCTTAGCCTCCTCAATACAGCAGTCCATCTCGTCTCCAGTGGAAAATGACCCAATTCAATTAAAAGTCCCTTTGCATCTTGCTGGTAGAACTCTATTAATATAATGAGAGTCTTTGCCCTTCTCTCATGATCAGTCCACGTAGAACAGCTCTTGAATGTCATTTCTTCAAAGGAATAAAAGTAGGCCTCATCTAAAGGAATAGGTGTACACATACTTGGATACCGAGGTCCTCATTTAATTTCCTTGAAATAACTATGGGTTTCATTTTGGATCTGTCAGAAGACAGTGACATCATCTTGCTCTTCTGTTTCTAAATTAAAAGTGACCCACTTAGCACATTTATATCCTGGAGTCAGTAAGGGACCCAGCAGCAGACACATACAGATTAAACAGCCTTTATATTGGAAATGTTTCCATTTAGAATGCAGTTTTTGGTCAGAGTGTTCTCACATGTGCCATTGCTTCCTCCACATAAAAGAGGGAGCTTTGATATTCCCGTTTGTGAAACACATCACCATGAATTTTAATAATCCCAGCACAAAACTGCTAAAGTTAAACCAGGCCCTGGCCTCTATATTGTTTGATTATTGACACATGCAGTGATTCCGAAGTACGCTTGTGACTTTATCTGGATTGGATGAAGAACAGATTTGCTTAAATTCTTGGTGACAGAAGCATAAGAAGGATGAAAGAGAGGTTATTTTCCATCACAACTGTTACTTGCTTAAAAAATTCTTCCCCAAAGCAAAGTTATAATGTGATATCTTGGAAGAACACTACTCCATTCTTTGTTCAAATACCCTTTAACTCCACACCACCAAGACAGAATCATATTAGCTAGCTAAGGACTCTGAAGATACTGATCAGATCGTTTTAAATTTCACTGAGACTAGAGCTGGGAAAGGTTAAGATGCACTTCCCTGCAAGAAAAGTAGAACAAGTTTGCTGCCAAGGCAGTCGAAAAAGCTACCCATAAGGTTGATAACGTCTTATTGATTCAAACAGTTACTTTGATGAAGCCACTTCTTTTTTCCCCTGCAATCCTTCTGCTGCGGGCTGGAAAGGTAATGCCAAAGGAACACATTTGGCAGTTGGAAAAATATTCCGTGAACACAGGAACATTCAGCAGAGAGATTGAGAGAAGCGGGTGATTGAAACCAGATGAAGCCAGCTCACAATCGCAGTTTCTACTGCTGAATAACTAAGTCCATGTAAAACTTCCAGGCATTCCCTCTGCCATGTGAGAAACCCCAGGGAAGACCAAGCCTTTGTCTTTTTCTGACACATGAAGCAGTGAGGATATTATCAACTGATCGAAGGTCCACAACATCCATCACTCCCTGTGGTTCTGGTGAATATTAGCATGTCTTGCTACTTCCAGACGTGGGCCAATTATCAGGAAATCATTATGCTAGAAGCCTGTTCATTGCAGATCAACAACTCCTCTGGTGCTAATGGTGTCTACCTACTAGGATATTCTATTGCTTGGATACTTCATAGGGGAAATATCCCTATCAAAAGCTGTAGTATAAAACAAATGCAGCATCTGACCCTAGTAGCATTAGTATACAGTATGTATGTAGCCTGGTAGGCAGAGCATTATAGAGAAACTCAGCAGTTTGGTTTTTTTTCCCAGATTCTGGAGCTTTAAATAACCTTAGAGATGTCACTTCTCCCTGTGCTTCAGTTACTGCATTAAGAGCTACACAGACAACAAATATCTAGCTGAAAGCTAACTCACCTGTGTTCACACAAGTTGCAGTCACACCTTTGAGTGCAAGAGTCTCCTCATAGATTTTAAGCTATTGGAGCTAGAACTTTTCTGTTTTGCAGAGTACTGAACATTGGCTCATGATGGAACGTTTTAAATGCTACTGCAGTAAAAGTGATAATGGTAACAGTGGTCACCTGTCAAGAGTTATTTAGAGAAAAGGAAGTAGCTAGTGCCCCTATTTGAGGCACCTGTGGTCAGTTAACATGGTCTTGAGAGTCAGATTCAGACAATGACACTTCCAAACTTCCTCCTACAACAGGGCAGCCTGGCGGAAGCTAGAAAATCAGGCACCCAGCTGATTCAGAAGAATACACGATCATACCCACAAAACCCATTACTTTAAACATTATTCACTGATGGCATTAATGTCTGGGACAGAGGAAGGAGGTTCTCCCAATCCTGGCCCCTTAATATGGCATTAGAAAGAACGTGAAAAGGAGAGACAAAATGTGATACTTGTCATAGATGTCCAGAGGAGCAATACTTATGACATTTCCATCAGTGAACAACACTGCATAAAGATTTAGTACTTTCAGCACTTTGAAAAAGAAAAGCAGTAATGGCTGGAATGTTCCTCTGTGTCTTCCCCCGTAGGAAAGTCAGCCAAGAACATTCCCAGAACCTGTTGCCTTGCTTCCCACTTCAGCTTTAAAGGAGCAGAGAGTATCCTCACAGTTGTCAGGCTGATAATTTGGTACCCAATTCAATTAACAGAAGCTCTGTAAGTACAGAAGCTCAAGAGTTCCAAATGGAATTTGGCACCAACCTCCAAAAATGACTTTTTTTACCTAATTTTTAACCTTAAATGATAGAGTTATGGAAATTAAATCAACTTGTTATGCAGTGCTGGTTCAGAGGTGTCACATAACCCAATCCATAAGTGATGTGTAATCAAGACAGCAATTCCAGGGAAAGTGAAACAAAGCAACACCCCTCTTCATTCCTGCTCTTTCTAACCAGGAACTTTTGAGCTAAAGACAACTTCAAAGTTCAATATTTCAAAGCAAAACTGCTGATTTAAGCTGCATCAAGGTGCTTCAAAATACCAGCTAAATTATATTCAGATAAGCTGACCAGCCCGAGTAAATGCAATTCAGAATGTACACCACTCGAGGGCGCATATGAGTGTCAGATGAGAAGGTCAAGTTGGTGACGTATTTGTGAAGTACAAACAATTCCTGTATTCGATAAAACAAAACAGTACAATTACCAAAGTGCTGTGTTCTGAGAAGGTCAGACAGGACATCAGGTTTCATCAACTGGTCTCATAAGAGTTGCTTTTAATAATTAAATGTTGTTTGACAAACTGTTATGCAGGCTGGGGCACAGGGCTGATGGCTACCCTCCCCATGGCCTGCCAATCGCTTCACCTTCGGTTGGATGACTGCTGGAAAGGGGAATGTGCTGTAAAGGCTGGCTGACATATTTGGTTTCAAAGTTTTTGTAGCGGAAAATTACTTCAATGAATATATATATTTTTTTCCATTGAACTTAAGTTGTGGTCATCATTTTTAATTTAATATTTTCTGATTTTCTTGCTTACATTTCTCCCATTGAAAGAGAGGGACAAGGCAGAATAATTATTTCACTCTAACACATTCTTACTTCGATTTAGATTTTTTTTTTTTTTTTTTTTTAAGAATACCATAGCTATTTGAAAATCAATCAGAAGAGTGTTGCTCACTTTCAGGTTCTCACACAAAATGTACTTGCTTTTTTCAGCTGACTCTGCTAGCAATAGAAGTTACTGTTGGGACATATCTTGGAAGGTAAAGTCTTACATTGCAGGTGTACCTGGAAATACCTGCACTTGAGAAGGGCTTAAAAGATGAAGGCAAGAGGAAGAGGAAAGCCAGAGAGGCAGGAAATATATCCTATTCATGCATCTCGTATTTGAAGGCAAGGACAGCCCCTGGAACTTACAGACCTCAGTGGTGATTTTACCTGTGCACACTTGGAGATTCTCATCTTTCAAAAGAAGGAATGAGACTGATCCTCTCTATCCCTGCTTTCTCTGCTACACAAGGGAAACAAGCTGTGCTATCCAAGGAAGCAACACCCAATGTTCTCCTTTGGTCAACTACCACTGCCAACAGCATGTGCCAGTGTGCAACAAAGGATCATGTGCTCTTGCAGGAGGTGGACCTGCCAGGTCAGCTAATACGACAGCAGACGAAGTAAAGCAACAATCTGAGGAAGCGCTTGCAGGAATGCTGCTAGAAGTTACAGGACTGAAAATGCCTGGTCCTTCTGCACTCCAGCGTCCTGCTTAGTTGTTGTTACTAACCGCTGGAGGGGACAAGAGAAATGCCTCCACTCAAACTCCGGTAAAAAGCCCTTCTTCAGTCTAAAAACATCTGGCTTGTATGCTGCAAGAACAAACTTTCTATTATTTATTTATCTATTTCAAAATAGGCAGGATATTGAACCAACCTGAGTGGGGAGAAGAGATGCAAGCAAGCAGAGCAAGATAAATCGCATGAGACAAAAACACTGAACTGCTGCAATCAGGGCAAAGTCCACACTTAGTCAGCTTTTACCTCTTCACTTTCCAACAGGAAAGACAAAGAATGGTAAACCAATGTTGGGAGGCACTATAGGGAAAGAGAGAGAAAATCAGACTCTCTTTTTTTTGTAAACTGATGCTGTAATTTTGTTTCTACACCAATTTACTGTCTAAAACTAGACCTCAGTATGTCATAAGAAAAACAGAGGAACACAAGAATGGTTCCTCCTTCTTAGTGTTCCTTTCTGAAACCCAAGGACAGGACATAGAATTTGCACCAGGCTTGAATAAGAGGGACAACTTCCAGCACTGTTACAGAATTTCTGGGAAGAAGAAAAAAAAATAGAAATTTGATATAGGAAAATTTGCTGAGTTATCTAACTCATCTCTATACTAACACATAACTATGCAAACCTCTAATGTAGTCTCCAAGGTGTGAACTTCCTTGACTGGGATGTGTATGGTACTTCTCTATACTTGTATTATTATTGTGCAATAATTTGCTACAATGTAAGCGAATTGAGATAAAATCTATGTTGAGAGTTCTGAGAGTGTTTGGGTTAGAAAGAATTTGCAATCTCCTCAACACCACTAAAAATAAGACACAGGAATCCCAATTTGCATGCAGACACCCCAAAGTCCTCTTCCTAAAGTCTTCATCTTAGTTTCTCTGAGATGTGTGAGTTTCTTGTTATGTTAAACTTTCAGCAGTACCAGTGTATTTGCTGTGTGCCCCATTCCTGTGTTGCAGGGTGCTACCACCAGGTCAGGTCACAGGTGCCACCTCCTACATTCATTGTTCTCCTATGACAACAAATATTTGTATCTGAGGTGCAGTGATGATGGATTCTGCTTTGTTCTATGTCATCAGGAAAGAGGAAATCCCTGTCCCAGCTCTTTTTTCCTCTTACCTCATTTTCCTCTCTCTCTCCTGTATGGAAAACAGTCTAGCTTGCAAAAGGTCTACAAAAGCTAATTTGTTCCTGCTGGTGACAAGCAATGGAATAATTTCTGCTAGCATAACAAATGTAGAAAGCAGATAGTAAGAACAATAAACATGAATTTACAACCAGGTATCACTGTCATCAGTGGAAATGCTCCCCTTGAATTTCTGTGGCAGCAATGTGGATCTCCTCTTTACTCCACTCTACAGAAAGCAAGCTCCACAGGAACGAAAAGCAGCATCTTACAAAAATGAGAAGATTAATGAAGAAGACACAAGGAGAGATTTTTCCAAAAGTGACTATAGTTCCAGAAAGAAAAATGATAAATTTCAAGTCAAGAGTAGTCCTGTAAAGTACAGCTGACCAGAAGTACTCCAACAAAGCATTTTCCTCAGATCTTGCTGATTTAATAAAATTAAAATATTCTGTATAAACAGCTTTTTTCCCAGTCTCTGAAAGTTTCCTGTTACTTCGGGACAATAGTCTCTGAAGACTCAAATCATTTCCCAGAACTAAAAGTCAATTTCAGAGCCAGCTTTATTGCTGGCAAGTCAAGCATGCTAAAATCATGAGTCAGGAACTTGTAACTATAAAACTGAATTCTGAGAGTATTAAAAAATGAGATTAAATGCAAAAATCATTCTTAATTAATTTGGTTTTGAACTTTGAGCTACGAGGGTTCTATGGTGTCATGCTGTGTTACACATTTTTTTGCACCCAGAAAAGCAGGATGTTATTGAAAATAACTAAAGATGAAATTTCATATGACTGTAGAAGCTAAAGAAAGATACCTTGACAAGCATGAAAAAGATAATGAAGCTATTCAGTTCCACAAAAATAAGATGCAGAGAGCTGTGCAAGATCAGCCTGTGTAAGCTTTGTTTTATAATATTAATTAAACAAAAAAAAATCTATTGAAAAAAAAATAATACCCCTCAGAAAAGAAGCAGGCCGTCCTTTGTTTAAAATGGAGTGTACATCCATTGTTTTTACTAGGGGATTTAGAAGATTTGTCCCATCTGGATGCCTGTCTCTCTTAAAAGTTTTGGTGGCTAACTATGCAGCCATGTCAGCACAAGGAAAGGGAATTTCATTCATGTAAGTTCTGGCATCATCCTGACTCATTAATGCTTTCCTGGAATGACTACTTAGTCAAGATTATGAATTAACATTTAAAGTATGGTCTTGTTGTTGATCTGTGTCATCCTTTGACAGAGCAATTAATTTAGGTGACCTCAGAATTAAAGCACAGGGTTCCAACCAGCAGATAAGCCAGTGCACACATCTGGAGTGATGCCGGCAAAACAAAAGGCTGATTCTAAAAGATATTGATGCTAGGCAGTGGCATGGGTGACATTTCTGCCGTGTGAAGTAGTCCATTCAGTGTGAAGCAACAGATTGTCACACCTCATAGAGGTCAGGAAGGGCTGCATCTTGGTGGCATGCCGAGTAAGAGACTGAGGGAAAAGTAGCCGTCTCAGACTTCTTGCATTCTTGCTGCTGTTCTTCCTTCTTCATGTACTACAGCCATCCCATGCTTCCTGCTCAAAGGCACTGGCAGTAACACGTAGGTGTTACTTGGAGCTTCTAAGTAGGTTTGGACTCTACTGTGCTAGACTCTGCACATACAGGCAGCAAGAGAAGGATCCAGCTCTACAGAGATTCCCATCTCCAAATATGAGATGCACATAGCGTGAAAAAGGAAGGTGATGCACAAAAAGAAGTGGGCTGAAAAAGAATGCTGAGGGAACTACTGGGGTCAAAGTACTCTCTGACTTGAACCAGCAGGATTGCAATTGTTTTCAATTCTCTGCTCTGAGCTAGACTTTACAAATGATCAAGGATTGCCACTTAGGGCCTACAAGCATTCTGATCCTGAGGCCTCTGCTTTCCGCTGTGGCTCTGGGCTTGACCTGCCATTTGCTGTGGTTCTCAGTTGAAGGACATCTTTACTGATGCTCAGGCTTCGTAGCCTGGCTGGCCACCGTCTGGGTACAGATTGCTTATCTGCCATCTTCCTGCCACTGGTTTGAAATGTTCTCTGAGAGGCTGGAACTGGGGTTATTTTGGAGAGAGGGTTACCGTGGAAAGGACAGACTGAGTCCTGTGTACTTCATAAACTATTGCCAAAATTGTCTTAAATTTATCTATCAAAAGCTGGTCTTTTTTTTTCTTTTTTTGTGAAGCTGAAACCATCTGAACCTCCACACCATAAGGAGGAGGTGAGTAAGTAAGAGAGAGAGAGAAGCCCTCATTACCTTGAATCTCAGCTCAAGCATAAACCACAAAAAATAATCAGCCATTGGGCTTAAAGGCAACATATCCCAATGTAAATATTGATATTTTGCAGTACAAGTAGCTATTGAGAGATTAATAGCAAGGCGAACAAATTCAGATGCCAAGCAAGTTAAGAGACATCGAAGGGGCCTGATTTAACCCTCTCTTATAGTGTTACAAGATCCCTTAATTTCGTGGGACTAATTCCTAATTCATAGCAGATATAGCAGAATCAGAACAGTGCTCTAAGCCTGATCTAATATCCTAGATGTCTCACAGCCTGCCTGCTCAGCAGGTGTACACCAGTACAACCCCACCAAAGCAATGGGTAACATTGCCAGCTGGTGTAAATCAGCATGGCAACACTGACATCACTGCTGATTTACTCTGAAATGGAGGACCTGTATGCACATATTTCAAATTCCTGATGTTTTCTTTTTGCTAAAATGCAATCTGTTCAGTTGCAGGATCATGGAGGACAGAGATGGAAGAAAGCATTTTAAGCTCTCCCTTTTGTTCTGATGCATTGTACAGAAGAGTCTCTATTTATTTTATTGCTCTCTAAGGACTTCTCTTTTTTCTTTTTTCCTCTTTCTTTCTTTTTTTCTTTTTCTTTTTCTTCTCCTTTTT
>VWYH01007991.1:297279-350355 GCA_013399365.1 Pampusana beccarii | reverse complement strand
TTTTTTTTTTTTTTCTTTTCCCCCGAACAGCAGGCAAGTGTTGGGAGAAGGGATATGTAATTAAAGTAAAACATTAAAATGTCACGTAGCAATTAAAAAATAAAGAGCCGCTGTGCTCTTTGACGGTGTTTTTCCACATATGCAAGCCAGGCAATCATTGGCATATCCAAGCCTGACCTTTGGAAAAACAGAATCCCCTCGTTTCCTGTGCTGCCTGCAGCCCTGCTAAAAAAAACCTAGAAAAAATCAAAACAAAATAAAACAAAGAACATGTGACCACCTGCGTACGTAAGTAGAGATATTGATCGTTCTGAATGCAAAGACATGCATCTTTTTGTTATGAAAAATTATGGGGGAAGGAAGAAAAATATTTTATTAACTTAGTAATGAGGAGTTTCCACAGCTAAGGTAATACATGATAATATGGACTGAACAGCAGCCCATTGTTTGAGAGCAGAATGGAGCCCTGTATGGGATCACTGCTGGATTCTGTACAACACAGATGGAAGGGAGGAGTTACACCCTGGATTTGGGGGGGAAGGGAGGTACACATTTCTTTTACAGTTTTATTGGCCTTGCATACAGGTCAGTAAGTCACACACTCAAGCACGCACACAAACACATGCTGGCACATATACACACTGCAGCACAGACAATCTGTCAGAGCTGGGAGGCAGCTTGTGTAAGTTGAAAGTTTAATGAGTGCCCGACACTAAGCTAACAAGGTTTTCAAACAGTGGCTAACAAAAAACAGGGATCAGGGAGACTGCATTTGGTGCCAAGATATTTGTTTTAATATTAACAAGGGCTGAATTCGGGCAATAAAAGACAAGGAGGAAAATAATATCTTCTGAAAGTGCTGAAAGCCAAATGGTTCAATATATTTGAAATAGCATATGTGTTTAAATGAGATTTTTTTTTTTTTCAGGATAAGAAAGAAAATCTATGAATATGAAGCAGAAGTAAGTGGTTAGCAACACAAAAAGTTCAGCAGATATGCACATAGATAAATTCATTTTCTATCCTACATACCTTTAAAATGACATAATATTGGCTGTGGGTTTTTTTTTAGTACAGCCCAAATGCCCCAAGAGATTAATGCTACATTCCCACAAAGGTCAGGATAGATAGTTTAATAAGAGACCCCATCTTGATACTGCTGAGAATCAGGATCTCTGATACTAGTCCATAGCCTAGTTAAGTTAAATAAATGTTGTTAAGTCCTTCACAACACTTCCTAGGCTTTTTTTTTCTGAGGATGTTAGGGTCCATGCTTAGAGGTTTAAGACATGCTAATGGTGGGTGACCTATGGAGGGATTAGAGGAGAGTACACCAACAAAAGCCACAGAGAGGTTGACAAGGATGGTGAGAGGTATCACACAACTTCCACAGGAGAAGAGAATAAATAGATTATGACTCTTCAGGCTGGAAAATTATGACTGTGGAGAGATATGCTAGAAGTCTGTATAATTACGAATAATGTGGAGAAGGCAAACGTGGCAATCATATTCTTTTCTAGCATGAAAATTAGAGCCCTCCCAATTAAATTTTAAGTCTTTGGAGGACTTATCTATGTTTATGTATAAGGACACACATAATACATACATAGTATTACATGGTACACAATTCAGCAGTGAAACAGACATGTGGAGGTCAGGACCACTACCGAGTCTGAAAAAATATATACACATTAATGGAAGGCAGATCACATACCAGGGAATAAACATGTCAGCCTGGGTTCAGTCTTTCAGTCAGGAGATGCTTAAACTTCTGATGACTGGAAAGCGGGATGATCGAAAAAGGTAATGTTTACCTCATGCTTACTCTGCTTTTTTTTTTTTTTTTATATTCATAAAAGCAAAACTGCTGTTCCTGCACCTCACTGATGAAATTATTAGGAAGAGTAGAAGCAGCTACTCCTTCCATTACACTCCCAACTCCAACCCTTACAAGTAAATTTGACACCACCTTTTAACTCCAATGAGTTAATTTTTATTAACACCAGAATAGGAAGAGAGATTTCAAGCTTTGCGTTTTTCTTTCTCATGCAGTAGGCGGGTTCTCCTGATCTTATTTTTCAAAGCTGAAACCTTCAGAAATATACCAAATGTACTAGAATTTGTTGTTTGAAGAGTTACCAAGCAAAGCATAAAGAATGGCTCTCATCTCACCCACAAATGGTACGAACTTTCAGAGTTACTGTTATCAGAACCTAGATGAAAATCCCAAAAATTTTCATGCAGGCAAAGGCAGAAGCAGAGAGCAAGCTTCTCATTCGGAGGCTGCTCTGTTGTTTTTGTGCATATTAAAATACCACAAATTATGGAAAACTGGAGCAAAACTTGGAAGTCACAAATTCAATGCACTATTTTACATTTTATTTTAATTTGCCCAGCTTTTTCAGCAGGCTGAAGAACATTTCAGACTTAAATTTGAGCCAAAGTGACTTGTAACCCTAAATTCATCTGAAGTTTGGTATCGTATTCTACATACACTCAAACTCTACTAATTCCACTTTACCATCTAATCTGCAATACACAGTTTCAGATTCCCAAATGATTCAAATATTCATAGAGACATGACTTACAGTAGTTAAAGATCTGGTCAGCATATAATCAGAGAATGATCTTTATTTCTTCATTCCTTTCCTGCTCCCTCACTCAAAGGTGGATAAACAGATAAGTGTATAGAATATTTGAAAGGCACTGCCAGTCTTCTTACTGTTTGGATGCTTTGCAAAATGTTTTCCTGAAGATATAATGCCTCATCCCTTATGACATAAGAATTTTTTTTTAGATTGCCTAAGCTTCCCCATTTAAAGGCATAACTGATCAGTTATCAGTTATCAGTTTATGCCACAAACATTCTAAGAAATATAGTTTCAGCACAAGCTGCAGGGCACTAATATAATATGCTGAAAAAATGCTCCCTCATACACCCGGCATGTTTGCTCAAAGATACATAGATCATGCCCAGGTCTATGTACAGTTTTCTTTCAGTCTTCTAAGCTGTCTTCACAGCATCCTCTTTAGAGTAAAAGATGGATGCACATGTTCCTGTTAACTTTTTCTCTGAAGGTGTCCAAAGACAAAAACAGACCTTGCACAAGTGATGGCTGCTGTCATCATCATAATCAATGGCAGGTTCACCATGGAAAAATACTTTCGAAAGACTGTACCAGTGGAAAGATATTAATGTGCTGATCCCACAATAGGATTTGCAATGTTATCAAAGATTAATCTATCCAAATCTCCTTTAAAAATGAGACTATACCTAATTTCAGAAGCTAAATGGGATTAATCTGCTTTATAATGGAAAAAAAGAGACCTCCAAGTAAACCTGGGATCCAAACTATGACTTTTTCCCTCTGATTTGACTTATTACTATCATTCTATTGCTAGAGACAAGAGTCAAATTACAAATATAATGTTGAATTAAATTTTCAAACATTTTCATATACCTGACATGATTAGAAAGCATGTAAGTTTGCTCCAGGCCTGGACAATTTAATCTGTAAATGGGATTAAAATATACTTCTTTACATATCCAATGGTGTACAAAGAAACAGTGTAGCTGACAGTACTCTATCTTTGAATCGTTAGCCTGAACGACCAGATATCAGTTTGCAGTTGGGTCGTCTGAGGAAACTTGTAAGAATCTCTACAGAAGCTAGCCAGTTGCTGAGACCATTGTCTAAATTATTGACCAGTATTGTCTCATTGATTCCTTGTGATCTCCTGCATTTCTGTACAATTGTGGTTTAACTCAGCAGGCAACTAAACGTCACACAGACATCTGCTCACTCCCCTGCCAGTAGAATGGGGAAGAGAATCAGAAAAAACCCACCTAAAACTCATGGATTAAGTCAGAGACAGCTTAATAGGACACAAAAAGAAATAACAACAACGACAATAATAATAATAATTAATATACAAAACAGGTGATGCACAGTGCAGTTGCTCACCTTTCACCAACAGATGCTGAGACAGTTCCCTAGCACTGACCCCCCCAGGTAACTTCCCCCTAGCTTATACACTGAGCATGATGTCATATGGTATGGAATATCTCTTTGGTCAGTTAGGATCAGTTGTCCCAATTGTGTCCCCTCCCAGGTTCTTGTGCACTCCAGCCTCCTCACTGGCAGGGCAGTATGAGAAGCTGAAAAGTCCTTGACTTAGTGTAAGAACTGCATAGCAACTGCATTATCAACATTATTCTCATACTAAATCCAAAACACAGCACTATACCAGCTACTAGGAAGAAAATTAATTCTGTCCTAGCAGACACCAGGGCAACAGGGCAGCCTGTCCTCATCGGTTTTGGTAATTGCATTCAGCTTCTCTTTTTCAGCTTTTCTTAAACCAAATAATGGGAGGAATACAGGTTAGATCTTGTGAATGTGTAGAAAACCATGGAACTTTGGGGAATTTTTGACAAACACTATTTTGAAAATATGTTGAGCTTTTTGTGGACACACAGCAATTTCAAATAATTTTTGGAGACGAAGGCTTCCTTGGTTCTTCAATGAGGGAAAAAAGGAACGAAGAGGAGAAGAAAAAGAGAAGACAATCAGTTAACATGCACTGGCAATAAGGCTCAAGCCATGAAATACCTCTAAAAGATTAAAGTCAATTAAAAGCAATTTCATCCATAATTTAAAGAAAATTTGGTTATCCCAAATCTATAATTCAATTACAAAACTATATAATCTCTGTCTTCTTATACGATTGTAAAAGCTGGAAACTACCAAAAGTACTGACAGATGTCTAAATGCCTTTGAAAATAAATGCCCTAGGGAAGTACCAGGGATTAAATGGAATTAATTTAAATCAAATTCTTAGATCAGTCTGAGTTCAGCAACCTTTTACTTCTAAAGTTATTCTACAAAGAAAAAAGAAATATCTAAGATGTGTTTTAAGTGAAGCCAGAGAATTTGCAACAGCTGACATGCCATTAGACAACTGAAAAAAATACATAAAAAGAGATGACTGGAAGATTCATTCCACTGAACAAGTGGTGAAAGACAGAACTTTTGCGATATACTAAAGTGAGCAACAAGCTAGACAAAAGGAATATGGCTGGGAATTTTTCTTGCCCATCTGATAACATAGTAAGAATCAAATTTATATGAATGATCTGTCCACACTCAGAAAAAAAGGAATTCCACATGGAAATTTTTCTGCAGTAGCTACTGAACTCTAAATTTACTACTTATTCAGAAATTATTCAATGTAGACAAATTTTAAACTATAAATCTTAAGAAGGAGACACTGTCCTTTCTTGTGATTTTAGTGCTCTTGACATGAGGAAGGCCTAGTCTATGATGGACCCATATAGATACTATAACAGTGAATAACCATTAATTCAGTGTATATCTCTTTCCTTTTTTTTTAATGAGACAGAACTTTGTTCTTAACTTCCTGGCTTAAGCTGTTGTACAGTGTCATTCTTCTGCTGCACTTGATCATAAGTCAGAGATGGCTTCCAATTTTAAGGAGTTTTGAAAAACAACAACATCAGTTACTGATTTCATCTGCCACTCTTAAAAAGGATCTATCCATAAAATACAGAGTCCAAAATAATGTCACTATTATGCAGCCTAGTTTTTGTTTATAGATCCTGCAGATTCCAGGTGTCTATGAACTAAGTGATAAATGGCAATGTTCTTCTCAGATAATGTAATTCCATTTTCCCTTGATTTCCAGGCTAAATAGTTTCTACACTCTTGTCACAGTAATAGCCTTCTTTCCCATATCTTCTTTTTCTAATTAAAAATGTGGTGAACATGTTAGACTACTGATCACAAGAAAACAGACCACAGAAAATACAAACTATTATTTCCACCTTCTCCATGCTATTCATGGACGGGTAGACTGAGCTGTAGGAGAATGTCCTTAAAGGATGTTTTTCTCATCTTTTTTCAACCAAATACAAGAAACATCTATGTAGTTTTTCAGTGCTAATCTGTTTTTCTTTAGATTAACAGAAGCGGTAAGGAAAAATGCAGTCTGTAAGACTTTGAAACGCACTCTGTTGTCTCTTCGAACAAAGCAGCAACCTTACAAACTTAAATGTGCAGTACCTAGAAAACATGTAGCAGAAGTGTTCCATAGTTTAATGGAAAGAGCTTTGTTAGAGCCAAGGGGCAACTTACTTTATTATTAAATAATGCAATGTTCATGTTCTGTATCTTCAACAATGCTGAGAATCAACAGTTGCACTCCTCCAAATATTAGTGGTTTGCATTTTCAAACCAATTGCATCCCAGCGGACTGATCCTCCCTTTTAATCCCGGACATGAAGACAGTTGCTGACACTAAAGGGCAGGAAATTTTAGAAGCAAGAGTTGGAAAGATTTCTGAACAAGAAACTGACCTGTAAAACTCACCACCCCAGAAGGTCACAGAGTGAGATTAACTGTGGCTGGGCACTAATGAAAGGTTTGGATCATTTTATGACCATTTATATCTTTAGCCATGCTAGGTGGAGATAACGACTGCGTTAATCAAACCAAGGTTCAGGGCAGAAACACTCTGTGGGATGTATCTGCCACAGATTACTTGCCAAAATAGGATTCTTTCTCTTTCCCCCTCTCCCACCTCATAAAGTATTGAACAATTAGCTTTCTACATTAACTGTCATCCAGCTCTTTCTCCAGTGGTGGGCACCAGTCAGTGCCAGGAGCACTGGACCCAATTTCTTCAGAATGGGTGGTTCCTGCAGCTGAGGCTTTCCAGTGTGACGCTAAGACAATGCACCGGCAGGACCTGTGGAGGTTGGAAAACAGCTCAGCCCGGAACACACTTGAATTCTGAACACTGTTTGCAACACATGCAACTTTTGAAACAAATATATCAGTCTTGTAAACAGTTACATTTTATTTTCCAGTATAGTAGACTCCAAAATTTTGGTCACTGTCAACCTGCAGAATTTCGCTCTGCCTCACCCTTCCCATCTAAGTTTTCATTGGAAACACAACAAAGGTGATGTAGCTACAGAAACCAGCTCCAGACCCATTTATCACTGTTTTATGGACCACCACTGGTTCATAAACCACAGTTTAGGAATTGCCGGCCTGAAGTATCACAGAAAAGCTAGGAAATAGCAACTAAACTATCAGTGGATTGAAACTATGAGAATGGTCTTGGCAAATCTCAGTCTTCTTTTTTTTTCTTTTATTTTGTCCATAAATGCTCTACTAACAAACTGTGACTTAGTTTATTTATTATTCACAATTACTGGGCAAATAGAATCCACATGTCTCTAGACTTTGCTAGCATAAAAAAAATCTTGATCTCAATTTCTTTGTGAATGTGAATAGCAACACTCACTGTCATTTTGAGCAGGTAAAGATCCTATTTAAATCAGAGCTCTGGGCTGCTGGTCAGTCTCTGACAGTTTTACAAGAAAATCCTTGTCAGTAGTTATTTTCTGCTTTTTATCACAGGGAAATAGGGGCAAAACGGCTTGATTTGATGACTTTGCCTACTGAATTGGTGAATAATTTGTCCATTAGATGACTTGCCTACTGGAAATCAATATCAGGCATGAAATTACTGTATACAAGATCCTCCTGGTTTTCATTCCGAACTTGCACATCTGAGACAATTATGTTGCAATTGTCCATTTTTAAAATTGACATTTATAACCATAGTCAAATGTTCCACTGGCAACTAAATAGATGCCACACCTGATCAAAAAGTTTGGTTTCTGCTTAAGATAATTGTTACGATGAAGCTGAAACATTCTGTCATTATTTAGATGGTGCCAAATTACAAGCTGTCATGGTTTTGCCCAGTTTTGTTTTAACAGTCATAATACTCTCTACATTATGTCTACTTTTACTGCAGCTTCTCAGTATATTCTGGGAATATCATGTATATTTACCTGTATTTTCATATTAATGAAAAGGTAAAGATGTTTCCATGTGCCAGACTTTTGCTCTTCTGCCCAGGAGTGTTACAGTGAAATCATTGCCCTCTGCATCTATGGCATAACTCAGTGCCTTATACAGGGATACCACTTAATCTTGAGCAAGGAATTGAGAAATAAGAGACAACAAATAAAAGAATAAAAAAGATCTAGAAAAGGGAGGAAATATGCCATAAGATAAACCCTTGTTCTGGTTCATTATTTCTTTCTGGCTCTATAATGGACTGCTGCAGTTTTGGCTTGTGTTGCTTTACATCACAATATTTTCTTTCTCACCCAGTTTTATATGGGTAAACAGCACAACAAATGGAAAATAAAAGGCTAGTTAGTTATAAAATATATTTAAAACATCCCATAATATGCGACCACATAGAAATTGTTGACCATAACAGAAAATGGCCCTGTAAATTTTCCACAAATTTTCTATGGTTCTGGATGAGGGGGAGAAAAAAAAAAACCCAAACCACAACACACCAAAAACCCCAACCCAAAACAAAACAAAAAACCCAAAAAACAACAAACAAAACCAACCAACGAAAACCACAAAAAAACCCCACATGTGTTTTGATATCCTTATAGTGGTTTTGATTTTTGTTGGGTTTTTTTTCCTTCTTTTTTTTTTTTAGAAACACAATTCTGTACTTCCCTTTCTGGCAGAAAACTCAAATATGTGAGCCCAGAAGGTTTTTGATGTGTTTAAATGACTGAATTATAATTATAATAAGCTCTAGTGATATGGAATAGCAAGAAGATTGTTTTGTTAGTTGAATTTTGATTACAGGGTAAACGTTTTTACGAAATCTTGTAAGTTGTTCTTGGAGCTACATCGTCACTTGTTGGTTTAAGTTTTATTCTTTAATTTCTTAGCTGAAACTTACTGCAACCAAGAGAGCTGAGAACTGGCCTGAAAAGGGCCAATGTCGTGTTGAAATAAAAATGTATTGGTTCCTAATATTGCCAGATGATATGGGTTCCAAATAATACTAAGAATTGCACAGACACATAACAAGAATCCTTGTGCCAAAGAAGTTTCTGTGAGGTCAGGAAGGCGAATACCAGAGCCGGGAATAGAAGCCTTAACTCCTGACATTCAGTCCAGTGCCCTTCCCCAGGACTGCCTCAAATGGTGCCTTTCTCTCATCCTCAAATTTCCTTCTCTGTTTTTTCAAGTGCACACTGGCACTGACACGCTGGAGCAGCCTGGGGTCAAACTAGTCCAACAGACTCTAACAGCAGCCAATGCCACATGTTTCCAAGGGACACTTTGATGCTAAATCTCTCATAATAACAATTGCTAAGATGTAAGGACTAGGCTGTCTTCTGCCAGGCTTTCTCATGTGCCTTTTTGCTGCCTCATTATTGTTTTCTTCTTTCTGATTTTAGCCCCAAGGTAAGCTGCAGGAACATGAGCTGCTCTGTTCGACAACTGGCACAAGCAGGCAAGGCAGTGCTGGAACACGGTCCCCTCTCCACATTGCCTGATGTGTCCGCCTCTACTTCCTACCTGCACGCACTGAGCTCCTGCTGCAGCTGGCACACAAGCTGAGCACTCCTAGGTGTGTGCCTGCTGCAGTTCCCACACAAAGGGTCAGTTTGGGGAAGATTCTGGACAAACCCAATTTTCTGCTTTCTGAGAGATTTTCCTTGTTCTCTTTGTACTTGAGATGTTAGAAACAATGAGATTTCTGCAGGATCGAAAAGCAAAAAACTTGTGAGATTTATCACAATCACAAGAAACTGCAATTTGTTTGGTTTGCATACTTGCACTGAATGACATTTGAAAAAGAAAAGAAACCAAAGTATTGGCTGATGAGATCAGCATTCAGATAATTCTAACTTTGATTTGGATTGGTATCATTAACTTAGTTTAAATATGTGTTCACTGCAAGCAGGCAAATATGGGCTTATGAGAATAGATCTCTGCAGTCTCCCTGAGCCCTCCTGAGTCAGCCAGTTGGTTGTTCATGCAGCTCTTATTCACTGTGGTTGTTCAGCAGATGGTGTCATTTCAAACTTTAAAATACTCTGAGCTTGGTACATGCATTCTGGTATAATTACACAGGCATTTAAAAGCCATGAAGCACTAATTCCGCTAGAAACAACAGTGTTACAGAATTCCTTGCTTTTCTGCATGCGCAGACATGCCTAAATTTACCTTATGCCTCAGTTTCCCCAGAAATGAAATTGACATAATAGTACTGTTCTGTCCTCCAGGGCTGCTGAGGATGAAAGTGCTAGAGACTCTGTGTTGGTCACATAGTACAGCTACTGGGATCAGCTAGTTCAGAAGAATTTCTTGTTTTAAAAGGGTAGCTAAGGTAAAACCATACAGCCCCAGATCTGGGATTGGCCGGGGATCTAAGCCCCATCACTGTTCCAGTGTTAGATCTGAGCCTGCAGCAGCAGCTGGGCCAGGACCCTGGGTTCCAAGCTCACTGCAGAGGTTGTGCCTCTTTGGTTTTGGTATGGGTCCATCTCTACTGGACTCAAACCAATATAAGAAAGTGATGAAAGATCCACAGTTGGCCGTGGAAGCACAGGCACTGTGGTTGCAAGAGAAGAAGAAACCTGATTGCTCCAGCTCAAAAATAAGAAATGTTCCTTTAGTTTAAACAGTCTAAAGAGCCTGGACTTGGCATATGGCTAATCTGTACAAGAACGGCAAAGAAATACATATATAACTATCAGTTCCCTGCTGTTCTGTGTCTATCAGTAAGCTCCTGCTCAATTCATGTATGTTTTCTCCTCTTATCCTACCTCACTACTTGTGAATGCTGCCATTCTTCTCCACCAGTACTGCACAATCAATACACAACTTAATGTGCAGACCTCACTGTGCTTTTTTTCCTCCCTCCACACATTTTGCAAACCCATCCCCAGCTTATCCAGATGCATTTAAAGCTCTTCCTTTTATAAACAAATAACAACAAAAAAGCTGCAGTCACAGAACTTTGTTGATTCTTCCTGTGCCATGTCACAGTGCACATGGTTCCCAATGGTCTTTGAAAATCTGATGCATGGATTAGCCACATCAGCAAATGAAGCCCTTTACACACTGAAAAAAAAAAAGGAATGAGGCTGTTATTTTGTAAAAGACCTGCACTGTCACTGTCTAGACTTACCAAGCACCCATTCCATTTCAGTGCATCACAACAAATTTGACTTAATGCACCTTAACAAATTAAAGCTCCCTAAACAATATATCATCAACAGGGCATCATAATTTCAGGCTCAGTGCTTCTAGGAGAATGTGAAGTCCCTGTCAAGCTCATATCCCTAGGCATAGTGCTGTGAAGGACCATTCATTGCAGCCAAAGTGAATATAGAAGGACCATGCTGTGAGTTTAAAAATATTTTGTTAGCTGAACAGAAAATCCTCCTTCTTTTTTTCCCCACAGTCCTTTGCCTCCTGGGAGGCTTTGTGGAGGGAAGAAAAAAAATGTGGAAGGACCCTCCCTCAAAATGTTTATTAAAACAAAACAATAACAAAAGACTACAGATTCTAAAAGAAACATAAACAGCAACATTAACTTCTTTCCAGTTTGGGGTAAAATATGCACCATTGTTTACAGTTAAAATTTCTCAGATGGCATTTCAGAGCTTGCTGTTCTTCTGGCCCTTCCTATCACAGGGACTGGAAAAAGAAAATGGATTTTTATAGGCATTCAAAAAGTAAATGGTATGACACAGCACCCATGCATACATATATTTAATCGGTTAATTCCCTGAATTATAGCTAAGCAAGATCAAATCGGTTCAGTAAAATGGACTCTGAAAACAGTGCTAATATTTGTATTATTTAAGCAGCCGGTCATTGTTTAGCAGCAGTTACTCCATAAATTTTATCACAGTTAGTCTAGGACCTCTTTTTCCCAGTACTGCAGGTATAAAGCAACAAGCTCTGATATATTTTTCAAAAGGTGCATATGAATTTCTTGGATAGCCTGAGACTGCTGGAAACAGACTTTACCACTGAAGTATGTTTTAAACATAGATCTTTACTCAGGGACTTGAGAAGGTAGAACATGAAATATACTTTTTCTAAGACCAACAGAAGCAGTCATACCATTAGGGGCTTCAGTGAGAGTTAGTACTCAGCGAAGCAGAATTTTGTTATTTCGTATTTTGTAGCGTATTCGGATTATGGAAACAGAAAGCAGAAATATAAAGGACCCTCTTCTTGTACAGCTCAAGCTTAGTGATGATCTCTTACAGTGCCCAAATGGCATGCTTGACTGGCACTACCCAGTAACTCTGAATAACTTCTGCACTGTAAATTCTCCAGTTCCATGAAACTTCATGCAGCCAGCTAAGGAATCTACATTTTAAATGTTTTTTTCCAAGACCCTGTAAACTAGTGCTCCTGTACCAGGATTCTGTAACAGAAGTCTTTTCCTCTTTTGATACCAACACCATGATTTTGACAAGTCTTTTTTTCTGGAATTTGAAGCCACCCATTTTAATAAATTTATACCCATACTTAATGCCAAAGCTCTTTTGTTGCTTCTGCACAGACAAGCTTGAAAAATAATGCTTTGCTGTCCTTTAAGACCTTCTGATCTGGGTGCAAAAACACACAGAGTTCTGAGACTTCATATGAGCAAGACTGTTTTACGAAATGACAAAAAGGCAAGTTTGATCTGGGGGCCTGTGAAGGACATTTTTTTTACTGCTGCTGCAAACCGTATGTGAACTTGGGAAGACATTTAGGCCTACATCTTCAGAAATACCAATCTTTCGGTTCTGTGTGAAAGTTATCTTGAAGCACCTAAAATATTCTATTCGGAAGGCAACTGGCATTGATCCTTAGGAAATTCAGTCCTCTAAATAGACATCTCTAATCAGAACCACCCAGGAAGGCAGCCAAAATTGCAGTTACTCTAAAAAAGTTATTTGCTTCTGGTTCTCAATATCTGTAAAATTAAGCAAGATGTAATTAATCATAATGTGCTTTATTGAAAACACATAAATCAGATTCAGGCAGCTGGAGTCATGTAGGTACTTTAGTAGACAACTAAGCCACCAGGACATTCAGTTCTTCACCCAAGTTACACAAGGCTGAGCAGGAATCCACACTGGCTATCTGTGGTTCGCTTGAGCTTTAATTCACTGTTTTCAATGTTGAGTTATGGTCCTTCTGCCACCTTATGTAGAAAGAAATATGTTTTCTTCTTTCCTTACAGCTGTACTGTGCTGGGCAGGGATGAGAGTGGTTTTGGCTTCCTTTTATTGAATTTGATGACAACAACTGGTGTTAATTAATGATCATCAGCTGTCTGCTCTAAAAGAACCATGATAAAAAAAGAACATTAGCTCCTTCAAAGAAAAGCCTGACTTTTATGAGTACCTTGTACTAAAACCAGAAGTGCCTTGTCTGCATTACGTTTTCAACTTGGAAGAGCTACTGAGATGTAAAAAACGCAGCTTTTTTAATGCACTTATTAACATTGTAAAGTGGGAAGCAGTGAAATCTCTTCTGCTTTCAGGACAACCTTGTAAAGCTTTTTTTCCGAAACAAATGAGGAAAATGTGTAATTAATTTGTGCTTCTTTTCATCCTGTCATTTTAGTTCTGCAATCTATTTTTATTGTTATTCCAAGAAACATAAAATAATCACAGTTACATTGACATACTGTGGCTACTAGTAGCATAATCTATAGAATTTGACCACTGTAAAGAACACAGGCCTGAGGGCAGTAACACCCAGATCAAAAACCTAACAAGGTAAGCCCTTGGGTTAAAGATCAAGACTTCCTTAGCTGGAATTCAATGACTGTTCCTCACTCAGTAAATATATTGTGTACTTAGACAATCATCTCTGTGTTTTTCTGAGAGTGACTGAATTATTCTGCCCTTCTAGTCCTGAGACTGGCACCTCACTGGATATTAGAGTTGCTTATTCTACTTAAGACTGCAGTTGTGGAGTACTTTAGCATTGCGGCTATGTCTGCCTATAAAAGCGCTGGTCCTTCATGAACAGAGATGGAGTTTAGGGTAGCTGTAGACTGTCCCATTGGCATCTGACAAGACTGAGACTAGACTGAGGCAACATGTTCCACATGATAATAAATCTTCTCTTGTGGCATGATATTTTCCTATGATTTCATTATAAAAAGATTTTATCTTTCACAGCTGGATATATACTCTGAAAAGATACCCTGAAAAGAGGTGTCTATCTGAGAATTCATTAAAAACAGCTCAGCGAGATGTGTGAAATTGCCTCCTTCTTCATAGTGAAAAGTTAACTCTTCTGGTAAATACTGTAGCTGCTTCACTCTTCAGAGTAGAGTCATGATACACTGAATTCATAGAATATCCCTCATTGACTTTAACAGAAACATAATTTTGCCCTTAGTGGTTGGATAGAATGACAGATGGGCATATCCTAAAACATACGCAAAACGAGAGAGATGAAGACTACAGCACACCTGCACTTGGTGGCCTTTGCAAGTTCAAAGCAACAGCAGTCATAGCATCTAAATTAGCACCTTTCTGCAAATAATATGTACTATCTGTTCAAATCCATGTTCTTATTTCCCTTCAAGCTGTTCATCATGTATCTTACACACTGATACAAAAGTTCCTAACTATAACTAATTTCAATACTAGGATCCAAATAATCCAAATTTGGTAATGAAAGCCATCAGTTCTGACCATCTTACTCTGGAAAAGAGAGCTGAAAAATAATAGTACTCTCTGCTATACAAGATTTGGACACTTTCTTTTGCTAGTGCAGTACCTCATTTCTCACTGTCTTTTTCTCTTTCTGAATACTGTCAGTTGCCTTTCTTGTGGTTACTTTAATTTCTGCTTTGAATGCTTCCCTCCCAGCTAAACAGGCTGGCTTTTGATTTTGCCTTGTTTTGTTCGTGTTTAAATGCTGGATTGGAAACTTCCAGATGTCAATATTCTAGTAAAATTCTGTCTTGAAACAACTCTTCCTAACATTCACTTCAAAACCTCAGCATTCTTCCCATGCTGATTTACACTGTAGCCCCCCTGGCTGGAGAGTGTTACCACCAGAACAGGACAGCCACGGATCAGGCTGACAGTCTGCCTGTTGCCGCTACAGCCACTTGTCTTTTATGAACAGCAGTCAGCCACGGTGAGGGGGTCACTGGCCTATCTGGCCCTGAACTCCACATTCATCTGTGGCCTATTCGAGTTGCTTCAGAAGGAGGCAGAAAAGTCTTAATCATAGTCAGTTGTACAAGACTGTACGTGATTGGGAATGAGGAAAGGGGAGGTGAACTCCATCTATCTCAGGATCAGCATGCATCTCTGAGAAGGAGATACGATATTCCTTGAAACTCTTTGACTTACCCTATCTAGTATCACTTGAAATGTTACTGTCCAAATTAATATCCAACATTCTACCAACTTTTGCTCTGGTCCAGAAGGCAATTACTCTGCCAAAATGCTGTTCAACCTGAGCTGCAGTTACGTGTCCTGATGAGCACTGATGGGCTGTGAGTTTGTCCCTTGGAGTAGGAATGACAGGAGACAGTTTCTAGTCCTGCTTCTGATGCTGTGCTTTTCTCAGCTCTGTTCTCCAACACCTATGGTCTTTTTAGACAACCAACAAATAATCATTGGCACAGATGCTAAGTTTAGCATGAACGAAGATAAAAGCTCTTAACAATGAGCTAAGAGTGTTTATGATGAGCTAAAATATTTTTAAAATAAATTTGTCACTAAACATCAAAGAGATCATCACCATTGGTCTAACGTTAGCATTAGAGCTAGACTTACAATTTGGCACTTACAGGAACAAAAACAAACTTCTTTTGATCAGATTGCTAAGGAAACAAATTTGACATGTTGGCATCTGTGGAGCAAATGACTTATTTTTATTCCTGAAGTGACTATGAGCTTTTGGGCTATTCTTAAAGATAGGGTTAGTGCTGAGGTTAAGTTAGGGTTAAAGACAATAAAGGCTTAAGAGCCAGTCACTGGACCTGAAAGGTTGAAAAGATAAGATGAATACTAGTGCTGCCAAAGGAATGGTTTTTATTATTTTATTTAGCAGATTTCAGTCATTTGATTATAGTTTACTTTGGAATAAGAGTGAGGGCTTGGACCAGCAACGACTGAAGACATCAGTTAATAGGTGGATTTCTCAATGTCTAAATTGCTAGGAATAGATCTCTAATGGTCTGGGACTCCTGCACTTAGGGCTATTGATTTGGAATAACTTGGAATGAAGAGGTTTTCTTATCAGTGAGTCCCACATAGAAGAAGTCTAGTGCTGCACAGATTAAAGTCACAAGATTAAGAAGCAGAAGCAAAATGTGGAGTTTCTGGCATGTGATCTTTTCTTCCTGTCTCTCAGGTCAGGCCCCCAGGTGGAATAATTTATTTGGGAAATATATTGGTGGAAGTGAAGGTGGGCTGAAGAGGTGAACTGTGTGGATGTTGGAAGAAGGAATTTGTCTTCCCACTGCCTTGCTGCACATCTTCTATTGATAAACGATGTTTTCAAGTCATTACAAAACTCACTTAAAGACAAACAATCATGATGGAAACACGACTTTCTCTTTGTATACAGTCCAAATTCATGGGGCACTCCCACAGTTTCATATACCCTATAAATTCCACACCTGAAGACCTGTGTCTGTCTTTAAATATGCTGTGAGCCTGATTACAATCACAAAGCGGTTTGACGTCAGTGGAAAACCATTATATCAGGTCAGATGGTGAAAATCAGCATAACACCATCTTCAATGAAATTAAGACAACATCCATAAATCAAGGATATATTCCACTGGCTTCATTATCAAAGTCACTGATAAAGTCAGTGGATTACATCTACTGTCTCTAGTTAACAACCAAACCAAACTGGAGTAAGACCATGCTGTAAATCCTCTTAGCTGACAACAGATACGTTACATATTCCAAAACAGTAGTGGAGAAACTCCAAGGTATGGGAGAGGGCATGCCAGCAAAAACGACTTTCTAAATTTAAGGGCATGCTGAAGAGTTTGGAATATCACTTCCAAGAAAACTTAAGGCACAGCAAATATGGTGGTTAAAAAAAAANAAAAAAAAAAAAAAAAAAAAAGGCAATATTTCATTATATTAGCAACCTTCTTTTGCCTAACAGAAAAATAACTGAATGCAAATTTTAAAATACAATATAAATGAATTCTGATCAAAGGATGAAATATTAAAAATGGAACTGACCAGTGGGAAATTAACTGCCAGTTGTTACCCCGAGCCACAACATAAATTATTTTGAAACATAATTACAAATAAAACTGGCTTTTATGCAGAAATCACAGTTTTGTAAGGAATCAATTATAGTGATGAGAAAGTAATTAATGTAATGAACTCTGTAAAGGCCATACCCATGCACAAGATGACAGGGAACATTCAGGCAGTAAGCTATACATGCATTCTGTGATTGTTTATCCAATACAAGTAATATATTTGTCCATTCTCCCAGGGGGGGGGAAAAAAAAAAGTAGGGTCCAAATTTGAAAATGTGTAAAAGACAGATTGAGTGTTTCCTAATTCACGTTAGTTTTATAGTTTTATCTTTGAATTTGCTCCCAGCTTCCTGCTTTGTCATTTCTAAGAGTCATCCCTGACTTTTATGCTGTAATAATGCAGGTAACAACTAGTACCTGTTGTGATAGTGAGCCAGACCTGTGGAAAGGATGCACCAAACCCACCAGCACAGTCCAAAATAAATGTTTAGCAGTAAATAATGCTATGATAGCTTTTGGTCAGGAGTAAGTTATTTCCAGCTCACGCTTTCCTCAAATTTGCAACTGCTGTCAAGGTCACTCTGAATCATTATCTAAAATCCCTGTAAAAATTGGCATTGCTTAAAGGAAAATATCCCAGTTCTTCGGGTTCTCCATTATTCATACTATTTTTTGTAGCAGTGTAACTTTACCTGTATTAAAGAGATGGATCTATGTCTATTTCTATTTCTATTCTAGTTTTTCTGTAGTCTAATAGTTGGGGCTGATTGTCAAAGTAATAATATTCTCTTCTCAAATATGAGGCAGTAGGAGGTTTTAGAGAGTCCTCATCCATTATATGACATTTCATTAGGTTCCTATCCTTGAGGTCAGGCTGTTGGGAAGTGATTTTTGTTTGTAGAGTTAACGCACACGGCTTTTTTCATTGCCTGCTTACTGAAAAGTATGTATGATGTCCCTGGGTTTATTTTTTATTGCAATCTATTATTCAGTTTTTGCATAATTTAGAGGACTTGATGGAAGGAACAAATTATTGCCATGCAAATGACTGTGAGATGAAAACCTCATCATCGTGCTGTTCTGACACAACTTAGCCTTCAAAAGTAGTCAGTTCCCATTGCAATCAAAGGGAATTATGTGGTGAAAAGGCCTCTGCAATCCATTGAAATTGTGTTCCTTAATGTTTAACGGATGCCTGGAGCCGCAATGACTCTTTCTTTCTTGGTACTGTTCATATCTTTATCCAGCAGCCAATTCCTTCTTTTGCAACTCGAATCAGTTGTTACAGAGGTAAATGAAGTACGCTGCAGGGATTCACAGCACCTAACACTGGTTAGCACTCTACAGGCTTCTCACTGGCAAAATTTAAGTGGTTTGCAAATACCATCTGCTCTACCAACTGAAAAGTGAAGTAACTTTCCCATGGTTATCTTGTGAACTAAGCACAGAAATCAGGCTCTAGTTGGACTGGGAGCTTATCCAGCCATTAGAATATACTGTACTATAAATCATTGCCTTCCTTTTGCCATTCCTCACAAATCCAAGTTAACATCTGAACACTGGCAATGCAGTACACTTTCCTAGTGCCTGCTGCTGTGTTTCTAATACAGCTGCCAGATATTTATTATTTTGTTCTATCACCTTTATGAACTTACCTAAGTCTTTCACTTCATGTTTGTAGCCAGCTGGAGTACATATAGCTTTAGAGTAGAGGAAAAATGAACATGGGTGTTTTGGACACCCTCACAACATTGTTAGAATATATTACCTGATAAACACACATACACAATGGAGCTATCTCTGTCCAGTAAACTAATCATGTCTAACACATATGCTCAAGCATACATTAGCATACAACCATTCTTACTGTTGAATTATTAGCATCATTGCTGGCATAATTTTGGCTCATGTCAATTGACACCCTCTCAGGCAATACTGTGGCAAGGTATGGAAATTCCTGAAGTCAGGGATTGTTTCCAGCTGACACTTTGAAGCAGGAGGCTTTACTTTGGGTGGAAGAGAATAAAGCAGTGTGGGTATAAGCTGTGCCATGCCTTTTGATGCAGGTCCCAGAGAATGGCCCTTTGCCATTTTGTTTACATGAAATACCCTGAGAGACCAGTTTTAGAAAAGACAAAAGGAGGAACAGATTTTGGTAGAGAATGATTCAAGCCCTTCCCACACCTTAAATGTGAGCTTAACTACGTGGCTTTCTATGCAGGCTTATTCCTGCTGCTAGCTGCCAATATCTCAGTGACTGTACATGTGTGGCTTTAATTCTGGAGGTATACACTCCAACTCTTGTTACCCACATTACTTTTAAAGTTGTTAATGAATGTCATTTTCATAGGAGATAATGACTGCTTTGAGTTTTCATTGACTGCAGTGGGACTGATGGTGTTCTGCATATCTGTAAAGATTCGCTTTAATATATATTTAGCTTGATTTTCACTGGCTGGCTGCAAAACCCAGAGCAATGCGGAGATGCTTCAGATGGATTTTTAACTAGCTTGGACTCCTGTGCAGCACTAAATTTCCCCTGATGCTTTCTTGTACTAAGCCATATAATTTGCAGTTGTTTTTTCCTTGCTCACATTTTGACAGGCACCATTTTAGCAAAAGCCACAAAACCATTATCACTTTACCCAAGTATAGAGTCTCAGGCTAGTACATTACAAAATCTCCCAACACAATATTCTCCTTACCTAGAAAAACTGTGGTCTTAGGAAGCAGTGAAAGATTGTTAGCCATTTGATAACCAGCAGGTGAAAACAAAACAGAAGATATTAATTATCTCAGAGAGCAATTAGATTGAATTATTAAGAATGACCAGAATTCACCATGGGAAACTTCCTCTTCTATGGAAGATCTATAGCCAGGTCACATTTTAATGGTAATTCATTTACATGCTAATGCAGATTTATTTAAGTTACATAAAGGGAGATTAGAGTTATTAGATACAGATGTGATGCTTGTTGGCCAGATGCAGGGGAACAGTTCATATTCTGTCCTCGGTAGTTACCAGATGCAGATTGCTTTTGTTTTCACTGTATCCCAGCATTGCTGAGTGTATAGAATACTCTGAGTAACGCTATTTTTCTATCAAGTTTATTAAGGTGCATGCATTAAGATGTACATATATACATAACTTATCTTCCACCTGTGCTCCCTTTGGAAATCTGTTTTGTTTAAGCAGCACCCTAGGTATTTGTGAAAGCTTTCATTTCCTAAGTAAAAATTGTTGACTGTTGGCTGCAGGTTTGAGAGCTAACCTCATTTGTTTACGTAATGGATAATAAATCCTCTCCTATTATCATTCTGTATCGTGTTTCATGTCAAGAGAAGAGCAGGTTTATTTGTTTCGTTGTCTTAACTATAATAGCTGATGAAGAAGAATTCATAGTGGTTTTGTCAAAATTTGGTAGGTGTAGTACTCTTATAGTTTCTACTGAACATAAACATACTAATTACTGTGTCTGTATCTTCCTGTGTATTTGATTCTTTTATTTGCAAGTTTCTTACTAGAAATAACTTTTTTTTTTAAGAAACCTAAGCTTCTTACTCAATGTAGTATAATTGCCAAATGAGCTGCTTTGTGCAAAAAAAATATTGCATTTCTGTGGGAAAAAAAAAAAAAAATTATGTCAAAATACCAGTAATTTGTTTTAGACACTTGGAGCAATGCAGATGCTCTAGTGTAGTTGCCTCATTTGTGACAGATTTCTTCTCTGATCAAGTCCCTAATTGAGTATTCCTTATCACAACTACTTTCTCACGTCTTGCGGGGATGCCTTGGTATACTTTGAAAGATCTAACACAGCTTCTGAGAAGCGCTCCACAGGGCCAAAGTGGAAGGGGAGCCATTATTCAGCTCTTTGGCAGAAAAACAGACGCGTACCTCACAGATACACTGAAAAACAAATAATGGGAGGGATTTGGAATCAGAGCACTTGGTGGACTTAGCAATTCTGAAAAATTATGCAAGGCAACCTGTTGCTTACAAATGTTTTGAACCGATTGCAATTCTTTGTCACGCTAGTGAAACCGTTGTGTTTATACTGCAATACTGTTCAATCTACACAGTAAATAAAATGCTGGAAACATGCAGAAGAGTCCTTCCACAAATATTTTCCTTGGAGTCAGTGAGTTTGGGTATGCTTTGACAGGAACTATTTGGAAGCCTGTTCCACAACAGACATCTCCATTCTCTCAGCACTGGCTCTAGTAATTTTATAGATGTAAAACATGTTTCTGACGCAAATATAATTAAGCTGGAAAGTTTCCTATGTTTCTTTCTAGCCCACAAAGTTTCATTTCTCTCTTCCTATAAATCACATTACTGTAACACCCAAAGAAACTTAGTTAGTATTTGATAATGATGTAAAATAACCACTAAAAGATTCGTTCTCTACTTATTTACTTCTGAATATCTTGATTAAATGCTACATTTTTCAGAAGAGACTACCGGTTCTGTACATCTGTACAGCACCAATCACACTAAAAATGCACACTAGCTAGGTTCTTAGAAGCACAAAGAATGACCTGTTTAACCCATCTGACCCTCTGCATAACACAGTCCACTGATTCCCACTTCATGACTGTCATTTCTGGATGAACCGTACCTTTCAGAATGGCATCCAGTATTCACTTACATTCCTTACCCTAGAAGGCAGAAAATCTTCCAGAACTCCAGTTAGGTATTTATGTTTATGAACTACCTCCACATGTAAAAACTTGGTGCCTTAGTTCTGTGTGCTCTGGCTGGGCTTGCTTTGTCTGCTAACTTAAGAAGTGTACTACTACCGTAAATATCCTCCTGCTCATGAGCACAGCAGCTGGATCTGCTCTTTTCTAGCTAATTACTTTATGTATTTTATCCACTCACTGTAAGAAATAAAAGTAAAAATATCACAGAATGGAGTCAATGTTTCTTCTTAAAATACGATATTTAGTAGAAAACTCAATCGCAGGGTACTTTTTTCCCCTAAGGATGGAGGAAGAGATCAAAAGTACAGTTATTTGCCCACCTAGGCAAGTTGAAATATTGAAATGAAATTTATTGCTTTTAAATATATGACTGGACAAGGGCAAGATATATCTATATATTGGATGTTCTCCTGGCAGAGTACTGTCCAAGGACTGTGGAGCCCCATACAGACCATACACAGAAAGACAGGAAGGCTTAATTAGTTAAGAGAAACATTAAAAAGGCCAAGATGAGAACAACCTTTACATTAGATGTCACAGAAATAAAATAACAGAGGTCTCAAGAGCTTATTGCACAAACAAGACTAAAAAACTGATTTACTCGAGGTTACTTAGTGTGTCTTCAGCAGAGGCAGGTAAGAAAACCCTCCCTGGAGCCTTGCTTCAGTGGCCTGGGCATTCCATAATATTGCTCCTCATTCACAGAAGGTCTCCTTTATTATTCATAAGGAGTAGAGAGTTTTAAAGCTCAACTAGGACGTAAGAGCCTGACTCATACTCAGGTACATGTGGCAACGCCTTATATTGTTCAAATAAGTCATAACATGCTTTATGGCTTATATTGCTATTAAAATAGGATACTCAGAAAATGAAAAGGTAAATTCTGTATCACACCTATTAAAAGATACTATAAATTTTAAATTGCCGTTCTAGCTCCAGACTGATTTGTACTAATACATTTAATAATTAGACCTAAGACCTACATATCGCACTTCAATGAAGCATGACTAATATAGTGACATGCTAATATAGTAAACCTCACAAAGCACCTGTGACTCAATCATATCCATCTTTATCCTTACAGAAGTATTGCCTTGATATATAGGATGGAGGAAACCAAAGCATAGAAGGTGACATGTAGGCAAGGTAGCAATGTGCTCCTTTTCATCCAGAACAGTAATTATAATGATGTCAAATCACCCTTCAAAACTGTGTTCTGATATGCCTAAAATGCCTAAAGCTGCTAAATGGCAACCTGGGCCACAGCATGGCTGGAAATTTCCCAAATATGTAATTGGTCTTAGCTTTTAATTCATCAGTCTCTATCCCTAATATTGTAACATTTTAATTGTGAGCTGCTCTCTAGGTCAGATCTATAACTGATCACATCTGCACAGAACCTATCAAGCAAAGGCTCAAGTTCTTCCAAGCACCTTCATGTTCACACACTATTAATAATAAGTGAAAGAAATATTCCGAGAACCCACGTGTCTCTGACTGTTAGACATCACCATATATCAAGTGATTTTTAATTAGTTTCTGTCTACAACTCTATTGAGCCTAGTAATTTTTCCAACTGCATATAAAAGAAATAAAAGGAAAAAACCTCAACAAAATCTATTTCACAAGAGAAAATCTGAATTTCTAGCTAGTAGTCATTTGTTAGACTTTGTTCCTTTGAGTAGTGGCTGTTGGATTCCTTAGCTCACAAGACTCTTTTATTTGCCCTCACAGGCATTCACTTCAGAGAAAGATAATAAATTTCACTTCGATTTCAAGCTCTCTGTGACAAACACACTGTGACATTTGATTCTCCTTGTCTTTTTGATGCCACTTCTAAATAAATATTGATGGTCTGACATAGCATGGCTATAGCCAGAAATGTTTTCATCCAAAAAATTCGGATTTTTAAACAAAATGTGATGGGCAATAAAAAAGACATATTTTCCCAGTGGCTTTTAGTTTTCACAAATGCTTACATCTTTTGATTCTACAGTTGTTACAGATGGTAAAAGCTGGAGCTAAGGACAGGCGGGGTCATGCTTTTATTTTCTATTAAGGAAGTAAATGGAAATGATGATGGAAAACATGTAGAGAAGTTTACTGTTCTTATGCTCCAGTAGAAACAAGATCAGATCAGATCTTCTTACAGCCTGAACACACTCTTAAACTCTGGGGAAGTTCTGATTCTTTTACCAAGTCTGAACTTTGTGGCTTTCTGTTAAAGCCTGGATTTTTATCATAGCCTGAGGTTGAATCCCACTGATTCAGCACAAACCAGCTGAACTAAATTAATTGGCCTTTGTGAGAATGCAAGTCAAATTAGATAGTCCCTTCAGGCCTCAAAATTTCTGAAGCTATGACTTTATGGATCTTTTGAAAAGTCTTGACTTTCTCTATATTGATCCCAGACAATGAAATCTGGGGAAAAAATTATTTAAATTTTAATCTTGCATCTACCTCTGCAGCCTAGAGTCAGAAGTTTGTTATATAATGGATATGGACAATAATGGATAATTCTTGTCAACTCTTTCTACCTCAGTTTCCCCTCCTGTAATGAGTGATAAAATTTCTGCACTCCTTTGAACACTTTGGATTCATGGATATAAAGTTTCGTATAAAAGCTACATATAACATTTGTCTACCAAAATGTACATTTACACTGTGGAAAAGGCTGAGATCCATTATTCTAAGACAAGTCAAGGTGATGTTTTATCCAACTCATTTTGAGTCTTTTCTCTCCTTTATTCCTTTTCTTCCCCTTTCTCATAGGTGACACAAGTTCTACAGGTTTCTTAGCGAAACAGGGAGTGCTCTGCCCTACCTGCATTTACGGAACAGTCTTTGACTGACCCCGTGTTCTACATTTAGCTACTGAAATTCGAGGGAGACTTTCATAACTTTCCACATAAGAGATTTTACTGAACTTGACATACTACTATTTCTTTTTACTATGTGACTCTTTTCAACTTATGTCAAACTATTTCACAGAAGCAACGTAATCCATTTATGGGATCCATAATAAATTCCCAGACCATTTAGCTCTCATAAAACCAATTGTGTGCATGCATTCCTGATATTGCTAGCCTCCATTTGTCCCCATAATTTGCAATCTGTTGTCCTCTTTCCTAGAAGTAACCCTCCACCAGTCATTATCACAACCTATTCATAAGAAAACTAGCCTACTCATAGAAAACTAGAAAAGTAATCCAGTAGCACTAGGAAAAGTTTTCTTCTAAATAACAATTTCAACTGTGTTATTTTTCTGTGTCAATCTGCACCTAGAGTGTATGTTACTGTAATTGGCCTAACCATTTGGTCTATTAGATTCTTAAGACATAACTAGTCTAACAATGCCTTATTAATTCCATGTATATGGTATATTCCTTTTTGACCAAACAAGATTTTGATTGTAACACATCAAACAACAGCACAGCACCTTCTGGCTGATACACAGAAAGCAGATCATGGAAAAAGAACCCAACTTCATATTAATAGGATTTTGCTGGGAAGAATTGTTTGTAATGTATGTCAACACCAAAGCAATGGTTACACTGTACTTATATCTGCATAGGTCTGTTGAATGCAGCCTAACCAAGCTTTGTACAGGTAAACTGAGGTTGATGAAGCAATCATTCTTATAGCTACCATTCTTCTTTGGCACTAGTGCAAAAAATGTTGATATTATGTTAGTAACATGGGCCCTTGCAGTTTTTCATTGCAATGCAAACATTTACAATTCAGCCACTACGAATAAGAGTGATATCTTATAGAATACTTCTCATTTACAAGTCAAAGCACTTATTAGCTAGGCAGCACCTGGAGCTGAAGTTTTCTCTAACACCATCTAAGTGGGAATAGATCCCTGTTCAACTCTGAATAGAAACTGCATGTCCTGCTGTTTAAGTGTTTAACTGCAAACTAAAGTATCAGCATCTAGACATTCTGAGTTATTTTGTCTGAATCTACATCCTTGTCAGAGTTTAGTCTTATTAAAGGCTCTAATATAGAAACTTCAGCCTAAGCGGAGGTGTTCCTGATAGGTCTCTGCAGAGACGTGTTCAAATCACCTCTTATTAAAAAAACTGTTTTGTTCCCCTACGTGCTGGATTGACAGTGGTGCTTAAGTTCATCAGTATGCAACAAGACAGCCATCAGCGGTTCATAATTTACTCATCCAGGTCCTGAATCCATCTCAAAAATTTACACTTTACTGTTTAAAACTTGTGATCACCTGTCCAGTGCATTAAATTCAACACAAGTACCTAGGCCTGATCTCCAGAACAGGAGGTTGAGTAAAGGAGAAAAAGTGTCCACTGGTAAATGTCCGTGGACACACAAACATAACACAGAACAAGAAATAACATCTTCCAGAAATACAGATCTACCCAAAAAATTACTTGAAAATGTAATTTCTAATGTTCACCCGCCACTTATATTGACGTGAAATGAGCAAATTAAGTTGATCTAAGTGTGGGCTGCCGCTGAGAGGGATGCCTGTGTGGTTGCATGGTAATTTGGGTCCAAATGAAAAACCAATGCCCTCATTCTGCAAAAGGAAGTTTTCATCCAGTTCCCTGACACAGCTCCCTGTGGAGACACATGAGCACAAGTGTCAGCACAAAGGCAAGTACAGCAATTCGGGTGCCAGGTGGTTGGTGTTTTAAAATTCTTTCCCTCTAATTAATTGTTCCTATTATTAAATGAGCTGTTTTATGCAGGCTGCTTTGCCAGCTTCTTCACAGATACATTTCCTGAGGAAAGAATGACAGGTATTTGAACTATGTAGATCAAACTTTACACAATGTGCTGGCTGGTATTAAGGATGAACTAGTTTATGTGCAAGAGGTTAAAGAAAAAAGCTAAAAGATTCAACTGGGGAAGGTACAAACTCGTGAACTAACAACTGAGAGATGCACTCAGAAAGACACGAATGGGGAAAATGGGGCAGCCAGCTGCATTATCTTTAGAAAGACCTGTTAGCTTTAACCATGTAGGAAGTCAATCTTGATGATATGAAATCATTAGGAAGCTGATGCTTCTATATTCAGAACGTGGCAGGAGATTAATGACACATTTCACAGAATCACAAATGATTGGGGTTGATATTTCATAAAATATAATAACATAATATAAAATATAAATATAATCAAATAAATATAAATATAATCATATAAAATACAATCAAAACTTTTGCAGCTATACATTTTGATGCAAAAACAAAATAATTTTGCATAAAAACATTTGTGAAAAAAAAGTTTCTTTTCAGCAGACCGCATCACCATTTTCTCAGTAGTTACAACAATGAGTACCAGACAGGGACAAGCTGGCTGGAAGAGCAGTCCAGAAATGAGAGGGTTTGTAACATGTTATCGATAACCTAAGCCTCCACTTCCTAAAAGGAAGATTTATTCATTGTCACTCATGGGAATTAACCAGTTTTAGGAATTTGTCAGAAAAACATGTGACTGTGTGAATGCATCACTGAACAGGGAAGCAGAGGACAGAGATAATTCCTACCGCTTTATCATCAGATGGCAAAACCATATGGATTTCAGTGAGGTCCAAACACTGCCTTGGATTATGATTTTCAGCTCTGCAGCTGCTGCCCTTATGACAGTGGGTAAATTTTGTGGGTTTTTTTATGACTCGTAGCCTCATAGTTTCCTTGCCCAGCCTGTTATTACTGTGAGTTCAAGAGGGCTAAGGCTGTTTCTTGTGACAAATTTAACAGCTATTTTTATACGCACTACTGATTTAAGATGAGTTCTCTAAACACTGCACAATATAAATTCAAGTGACCATATGTCACTCCTTGATAATAAGTTTTTCTAAGTTTTTCCAGTTTCTTATGTAACTAAAGCTTGCTTACATGTCCTTCATGCTTTTACCATACACCATGCTCCTTATAAATGTTTTGGCATCTTGTTTTTTCTAGAAAAAAAATTTATTGCTGGCACGGACACTAGGTGAATGTTCACATTAGCAGCAATGGACTCTACTTCCTAAGAGAGTTTTCGTTAGAGGAAAATAATTTTTCAAAAGCTTAATAGCTTAATGATCCTACTGTGACATCTATCTGCAGCTGCACACACAATCTCTAGCATGGCACTAGAATAAGAACTTCCAAGATCTGAGCGTAAAGGAAGCTTCCCAAAAGATTAGTGATTCAGAAACAAATTTCTAATCAAGGGCCTTGAAATTAGACATTTCAAAGCAGCTTTCATATTCCATGTTACATGATTTCTTTATGCTCCTGGAAAACATGTTTTTCTAATTGAGGGCTATTGTGAAACCTGATGAACATCGGAGAATTCTTCATTTGAAATACAAAAGGAAAAGTATGGGCTAGTGTGTACAGGAGAGGACAGGAGACTAGAACTAAGGTTGCACTAATGTTTTGTTATTGGTGGTATTTCTAAAACGTCAAGAAAAAATTAATCTCAGGCCAATCACAAACCACCATTTTCAGTCATGGTGAAGTTGAAAGGAAGTACCATTTCAAGCCAATCAGTGTCATCTTTGATGTAAAAGAAAATGCCATAGTTAAATTTGACAAATAATAATTGCTTTCTCCATTTAACAATAAAATTAAGGGACATTCTGAAGTTTAAAGGAACTGTATTCTGAAAAATGGAAACTTCATTTTAGGGAAATGAAAAAGAACATTTACATTTTTAAAAACAGAAGTGCAGCTTCACAAATGAATAGAGAGATGAATCTGAAGAAAATTTTCTTCAGAATAGAAATCTGCTTAATATTCGGCTGAAAAATTTTGTTAAACTCTGAGGCAACCTGAGCAAGGGTTGCCACTGAAAGAGCTGACAATACTGAGCTGTGAGGTTCGATCCTAGTTCTACAACTGGCATGCAAGATTTCACTAGGGAGATTCAGTCTTCAGGCTTTCACTCTTTTGTGGGTGGCCTTCACACATTTTGTGCCTGTAGGAACTCCCACTTGGTGGACATTCTGTGCTGTGCCAGGGGCAAGGTGGAGCAGGGACACTTGTGATTTTCTGTGCAATTAGCTTAAATCCTTTAAAGACTCCAAGCAGCAGATGTAAGCTTACCAATATGGGAAAATAGGGCACTTCCTACTGTATCATTCATAAGCTGCATTTTGTCACAGTTCAGAGATTAGATACATCATCTGTGTCCTCATTTACTCATTTAGTAACACTTTATTTACTTTAGTTATTTACTTTACTTATTTGTGCCTAGTGTCTCATTACATACCTGATATTATAACCTGTAGTAAGATAGGTTTAATGTTTATGAGAAATTTTGAGATTCTTAAGTAACAACAAAATTCATAAATTTCTGTAATACTTACCTAAAAACATTACAGTTTATGTCACATACCAACTACTAAAAAGCATTTAATCCATGTCTGTTCTGTATAGTGATGTTACTCTTTGTCCAAGTCAGAAAATGGTAGACACGAAAATTAGGACATCACAAACTTCTCAAGTTACTCTTAGATTCAGAAAGGAGTCTTCCCATGAGATAGCCTTAACTGGATGGATTCAGTTCTGGACTGATGAATCAGAGTAATGCTTTGACACAGGAACAATCAGAAGTTCCTATGGCGTTCCTATGACTACTTTGGGTAAATGCCAAAAAATGTAGGCGTTCCGGTTTTGAGCAATTAAAAGCTGTCTAGGAAATATCAAATCTGAACCATGGGTACAACTGACACTGTCAGAAACCCCAGCTATAATTACAGTGTGTTCACTAGAAATGCTGGAAAAAATTATCTGGAGTCTAGTCCATGAAGTTTCATCCACAAATTGGGCTACTGGCAATCACACATTTACTTCTCTAAGAGATGTCTTACAGTACAACCCTTGCACAATCCATAAACTCTATGGAAATGGACACAGCAAGGTGTACAAGAAATGTCTAAGCAAAACGGGCCCTCAGGTTAAGTCAAAGGTGACTTAAAAGCCACATACTAAACATACTGTCACTGACTGCCCAACTTGGTATTCCTTTTCCAGTAACATCAGATCATGATCCAAAAGCAGGGGGCTACACAACACTACCATCTGTCACTTCCACTCTTCTTGATGCAAACATAATTCTTACATGATGTTATCTACTGAGACATGTTCTATGTTTTTTGGTCCCAGAAAATCTCTTTCTTCTATATACCTTAGAACACTGAATACAAAAATATAGTGTTGGTCTAGTCTTTTTGGTGTTTTCTTGTTTTGCCATCATGTGGTCTCTCTATACTCTCTTTAAAATGGTTCACAAAAAATCCATTGGTAATAAACATTAATCATGAGAATGAAAAACATCCAGACATAGTAGTCAGCCATGCTAATTAGAAAACACTTGATAGGGAATTGTGTTTAAAATCACATGTCAACCCACTCTAACTTTCCTTTTGTTTCTGGCTTGACTAACCCTAATAGCCTGGCTTCCAACCAGTTTTGTTCTAAGCATGTTTCTTGTCCATATACAACATGGCTAAAATGGATCTATCTGTCAGCATGGACAAAAGTAGATCTATCTTCACGTAACCTGTGTTTCCCTGGTCTTGAACACACTTGTGTTATGACACATGGGTCATTACTGCTTTACTGTCAAGATAGGTTTCTTTAATTATTCCTGTGTTGTCCAGCATCACAGAATTATGTTTGACAGGCACCCTAAAACATGTCAGAGATGCTGTCTTTATTCACACTTTCCTGTTGTGCTATCCTCTGCTAAGGTCCAATACCTGAAGGATAAGTGGCATAGCTAAAGTTACATCATACATTAGCTGCAGAGCTAAGACTGGCATACATGCTAACCCCCTGAATCCCTGTACCAATGCACAAAGCATAGACAGTTTTACTTCCAAAGTTGTTAACAAGAACATAGCTGTGTTGCAGATACAAAGTGAATATATAGAAAGGGCTTTTGTTCTATCACGATCTGGGGACCAGCTGTGGGGGCGGAGATTTAATGTGGTACAATAGCTGTAGGGATTGCAGTTTGTTTCCAAGATCTTTATAATATCCCACGTTCTGACTGTTGGCATGTGAAAAACAGAGCAGTAAAATGAAGGCTATGTGTCATGTGTCTGTTGTAGACTGCTGTACAGTCTCCTCTGCCCTCGTTGGATCCTCTTTCAAAGAGGTACAAAGCATAGAAGTGTCATTTTCCTTTATGAAGCTGTCTGCCTTGATGCCTTTGTTGGATGCTTCTAGGACTGAGATCATTTAAAAAAAAAATAAAAACACAAAACAAAAAACAAAACACGAAACACACAAAAAAACCACCAAAAAACCCAACTACATTAATTTGATCAGTTATACTATAAGAACCAAAGTTATGTGAGTTACATCATGATGATGTTTTTCTTAGCTGGGACAAACTGAAGGGATAATGTAGCCTTCTGCTTGGATGGCTAATATCCTTTATGCTTTTGCTAGAGATGTGTGGTTTTGACAGCTGCAGAAGTTAAAAAGGCTATTACTACTAATTATCAGGTATTAAACAAGATTATGCTTGTAAAATAACACCAGCAAAGTTGAGGGTGAACAAAGAACCTAGATCTTTTGTCTGTTTGTTTTAAAGGACCCAGGGTAAGTGGGTGGTCCAGTGTTGGAAAAACTATATAGCAAGATTCAATTCAATCATTCACCTCGAAAATTCGAACAGAGGCAGGTGGTCACTGATCAAGTGAAACGAGCATATGAGCAAAAATGAGCATAGGTGGAGAGGCAAGCATTTGCAACACTGAAGAGAACACACTGAGTACAACTGACTTTTCAGTATTCATAAGAACTGTAGGAGGTATGAACAAAGTCAAACTTCAGACTAAATTAGTTGACTCATGTTCTAAGGCTCTCTATAGCCAACAGAAGAATAAAACTCCATACAGATGGAAAGTGATCACACAAGTTAGAGCACCAAATTAAATAATACCCTCCATCTACAAGCTGTTCAGAAAAATATATTACAATTTTATTACTCTGGCACCCAGAAACTCAGGGTGTATTTGATGCTACACAGAAACTACTGCTGCTCTCCAGAGTTTGTATTCTCAGTGAGCAAAGATAAGATTCAGTGCCTGGAGAACAGGAGGATGAAGAGATTAAATTACTTCTCTGAGGTAACACATTGAGTATAAGGCAGAACTTGAATCAACAGAGTCTTGTCTGATGTCCTTAATCAGGGCTGAATGCAGCACACCATGAACAAGGAGAGGACTGACCAGCCTTCCCCCTGAAACAGCATTCACTCATACCTTATCTGCATGATGCATTTTCCCTAGGTATGAGTAAGAGGTATCTGCTCTGAATTAACTCAAATCCTTTTGATTTTTCCAATTTGTTCATGGAATAGAAGGAATCACTTCAGCTTTAGTTTGTCTACCAGCATTCATAGACCCAGTGCCTCAGATTATTTAAACAAATGCTGAACTTCACAGATGACGGCAATCACAATGCTTCACTTAATTGTTCTGTGTCTCCCATTCACTTGCAGGAAAGAACACACACAAACGGAATTGTACACTTTGAATAGTCACCTGCTTCACAGAACTTAGATTTGTTGGTAAAATGGACTGAAATATAAACCTCAGGGTAAGCTTTCTTCCTGCGATTGGCTGTTTTATACACTTTCTTTTCAGACTTTTTCATCCAAACTTCAGTTGCTCCTGCCTTAGAGGCACTATCCACAGCAATGTGAAGGTGTCTGTATTTTAACAACAGCATGGAAAAAACATACTCAATGGAAATGTAGCCTTTGCAGGAACCACAGAAAAAAAAAAAAAAAGAAATACATTTATCTCAATGCTTTTTTCAGCATGAACACTTATGGAGTTAGGATTCAACTGAGAGTGCATGAAGCAGCTTTCAGTACCAGGGAATGGCTCTTTATTTCATTCTAAACTGGCTTTCCACCACAACCATCACCAAGTAGTTATATGAGTCTGAGCTATGAACAGGAGAAGCCATAATTCTGGAAAATTCTAGAATTTATCATTCGAACTGATTCCTTTCTAAACCTCTCGAAAGCTCCAAACAGGATTCTCAGCCCCTTCTACCTTTCAAATTAACCACCATCATGGTTACAGCAGCCTGGAAGTGATATCTGGAATTGAATGGACTAAAACTCATCTGGTAGTTGTTAGAGAACTAAGTCTTTCAGCCTTCTGTCACCATGTCATACCAGATCAGTACAATCCTCACAAGGAGAGGGAGGGATATTCAAGATGAATTGCAGATAACTTAGTTAAAATTCCCCCATACACGTTACTGAACCATCTGTGCTGTTACTAAAACAGCTATTATTTGTACTGTAGCAGTACGAGAGGGTCCCACTGATTTGCCTGTGCTAGATACTGTATTTCTGCTTCCCCTTCCTGTCTTGCCAACGAACTCACCATGCCCACTCTGGAAAGATGGGAGTCACTGCATTAGCCTTTTAAAACATCATCTTGTACCCTCATGCCACGATGACTGATGGAGGACGTCTCCAGCTGGGAAGCAGCCATGTCTGAAAGTCAGAAGCAGAACTGAACCCAAGACGTTTACTTCCAAAGTGAAACCGGCAGCTCTCCTGCTGTCTGCCTGTTCTATTCAGTATTTCTGGCATTTTCTGCAGGAAGCAGCTTTGATGACTGATTTGTACTGCCCTTACCACCCAGCAGGGCAGCTTCAGGGACCTGGAGCCTTTATGCTGCAGGACTTGATCCTTAGCTCCTCAGCAGCACACAGTTTTGTACAGTAATGGTTACAGCCTCCACTAGTCAGCAGTGATACAGCCTCATTCCTGTATGCTGCGTTTGTAGGACCATTTGCCTTTCACTTGCACAATTACTAAGTTCCTTAACTTCAGAAACAGAAAGCTATGTCCAAAGGGAGCCTAAAATCTTGTCCTGCAAAAAGTTCTTCATGGCAGGCCCCTTTTTCTGGGAGAAAATGTTTTTAACTTCAGAGAGACGAACCATGATCCTGGGCACAATAAAAGAAAGTAAACATTTTTGTGTTAAAGAGGATGATAAGGATCCCAGATCATCCTACCCAGCTTGCTTGAAAAACTGAAAAATGTACTGAGAAGTTTCTAACCTAAGAACAAAAGCAAATCATTTACAAAGCATACCAAGATTGAAGCCTTAACCAATATACTTTCTTTCAGGCTGAAATGCCTTGGAAGTCATGCAGATGCTCTTGGACTTTACGATGTTTACGATGTTTAACTTCGGTCCAGCTTTACACATTCTTCCTAAATGTACCCAAATATTGTAAACTGATTAGGAGACAATAATTGTAAGTTCATAGTAATATGCAACTTCTCCAGGCATTTTCAGCCTATAATAGTTATTTTAGTGATCATGTTTTGACCAGTAACTATTTAGAGGATTTTTTTTTCCTTTGGGCATTTTATTTATTTTGCTGAAAATCCAAGTAGAAAAATACATGTGTGTATATATATATATATATAAAAAATATACATTAAAACTAAGTTGGATATTCAAGCTTTTCCAATAAATTTCCCCTGAAATGTCTTCTGAAAAACTGTGCTGGGGGATGTTACAGGTTTTGGTTTATGACTCTTCACTCTTCACTTAAATTCTTTTCTAATCAAACTAACATTTTTTCTTAATATTTTCAACCGGATGTAAAGCCAGTTTTTATTCTGATAATTTAATGAAATACTCTTGAGCAGCTGTACCTTTTTCATTTACTTGCACAGTGGTTTAGGTACATTAATGACAAGCATGAGATGACTGCTGTAGTGATGAAGATACTGTGTAAACGCAGGATGTAACCTGCTAACACACAAGTCAGAAGTGAAACTGAAAAATGAAGAAGTAAGTTTACTAAGCAGTGAATTTACAACTTGTTTCTCTAACCAGATGTTGAGTATGTCCAGATGAATAGGTGCAGACAGTTGGGATTTTACTCTACCATACTTCACACAAGCCAGATGGCAGCCAGTTCTATCCAAAAGCCATGTAACCATATGAGCATGGCATCAAGCCCAAGCTAATATATCCTGCTTTTCAGCACATGGCTTCTGAATTGGACTTCTCCTATCTGGCAGGCTCAAAACATCAGCAAAGCAGATGTACGACTGCCTTCACTCACCCTGCAAAGCATCTCCTCAAAAGAACTATTCCACTGCAGTTTCCAAATGGGATGTTATGCACTATGGTGAAATACCATACAAAGACAAAAAATTCAAGACAAAATACATTTCAATACCAAATCCAGTTATGCCAAACAACATTCCACACCACTAAAGTGCCTCATCTTTATTTTCTTAAACATATATTCTCAAAATCAACAACCTGCATGTATTTAGTTTTCTGGAAAAACATTCATTGATGAGAAAATGTCTCATGGAAAAGTTCTGAATAGTCATTTAGACCATGAGGTGAATTCCCATGGTAAAGAATTGGTATATTGCTATTCTGGAACTTTTTGACTAAATAATTTTTTGTTAAAGATACATGAGTGTCTTGGAAACCAAACTTAGTGTGCTTACTATTTCAACAGAAATCTGTCTGTCTTATATCTTCAATTGAATTTCTGGCCAAACCCACACACATTTGGATGGGTGTCTGGATGGATAAGTGACTTAAATCTAGGTCTCATGACAGAGGAGAAGCCAAGGCATGCAGCCTGTCATGGCTAAAAGGATTCCCACTATGGTGGTTTGTAACAGGTCCTTATGAGCTGAGAGTGAAGGTAGCACAGCACTACACCAGGTTAATGCAAAAAGTCATACTACCTTAAATAAGAATAGATGATCAGATGAGTTTCCCTTTTATAGGTTATCCCCTAGGGAGGAATACATAACATACATACTTATTGGATGATTTTCTGTCAGGATTAGGCTTGAAAAGAAAAGTGTTCAGAGGGAAACTGGTAAAAACAATAGAGCAAAAATGGCTAGTAGCTATTCAGAGCAAGTATGAAAATAAGGAGGACAAATTTGTTTTTTTCAATTACTTGGGTTTTTTTTTTCAAGTTAAGTTTAGATGTAGAGATGCCATACATTAATAGTATGACACCAGGGAAAAAATTGTTCCCTCAGACTGGAAACTATTCTAACAAAATACAGGAGATAGAGATGTGGAATCAGCATGAAAATGGAATTTGACTACCACGAAACGCTGGTGTCACTCAAATCTACCATGAAACACTATGTTGGACTCAGAGACAGATTTCAGAAATTCCATTTGCAATTCAATTTTCCTGTACTTGATATCTTTCATGAATATTAAGGAGTTTTACATGCATTCTTTCTATCTTCCTGCACCTCTAAGAGGTAAAGAAGCATTATTATCCTTATTTTACACATAGCAGACTTAGACACAAAGAGCAAGACCCAAGATCACACAGCACTTCAGAGAGACAGCCAGGAGGTCTGACTGAGCATCCTATCTCACCACTTGCTCAAATTTCTTCTTGTTGTAGGAAATGACAGCATGGAAGCCAATTAGCCACCTCTTTAATTGTTTGGCATTTTCAAGACATTTGATGTGTGCTAAGTGGAGCAATGTGCTTTACACGTACAGGACCTCCTGCTACTCAAGAAGGCTGAAGTTTCACACATGACCAAGACCTTTCACTGTGTAGAACATAAATTGTACACATCTCAGACTTCTGCTTCTATTAAACAAACGTTTTCACTGGGATCACTGATTCCATTTCACCTCTGTTTCTGATTTCCTGTTGCTGTTCCCTTTCTTTCCACTCCTCTTCCTCTTCCCACACCGGTGCCAGCACACTGGCCACACACACACACAGGTCATGGTTGCTAGTAGCCAATTGGCAGGTGGTGGATATTTTTCTTGCAGCATATGTATATGTGGATGACTGCTCTTGCTGTGTGACTGACTTAGTTGCTGGCAGTGCTTTTGGCTGGGGCATACTATCTGGCATTATTTTAGTTCCAGACATTTGATGGGTTGACTCTCCTGTTTTGTTCTCCCAGACAGTATTTTTCAGTATTCCCTTTTTTTCAGCCTGAGACAGTCATGGCTGTGTGGGTGTCTTTTAATGATGTTTGCACAGCTCTGGGCCTTTCCGTCACTTTATATAGCTGTGAAGGGAACTGTGGTGTGTAGGTGTGTGTGTATTCACGCAGTGCTGTTCATGGTTATGTGCCTCTCACTTCTTGTATGTGAATTTATCTCTGTATGTGCACATGTGCATGCATGGTCCTATGCCCTCCTGACTGTGTGAGTATATCTGTGCCTACGTGCATATAATTCCATTGGCATGTCTGTTTGTATAGTCTGTGTATACCTGACTATGTGTATTTGTCAATATGAATGGACATGCATACTTCTGTGTACCCTATCCTTTTAGTATATACAGAAAAAAAAATTCGAAAGTATTATTAAATTTGCAAAGTTGAACAGCAGATATGTGAAAACACTATAATTCAGTTTGCTTGCTCATCCTAAATTGTCACTCTGTGTATATCTGCTAAGACAACCTAAAATCACATCTATAGATTTCTAATTAATTCAATGCTCAAGGCAGACCTGCTCTAGGAAGGCTGCATGGCAAAGGAATCTCCTGCCTCATTTATTGCAAAAGCTGGTTGCCTTTTAGAGAATGAGGCAGATTATTAAAAAATTAAGATCCTCTGGATACTTGGTCCAGCATATGTCCTCCCTCCAGACTTCCGTTTGCAATCTCTCTATACCCTAGACTCAGTCACATTGCCTAGCTCTTTATTCTGATCTCAGATTCATTTTCCATCCATTTCCAGCTTTGACTAGCTCACTGTGTCTTCTCTTTCCAAACTAGCCACGGTGTCAGCACCAGAATTGTTAATACAAGTTCCTTCTGCCTTTGGCATCCTTCAGTTACCTATATATTGCCTACATTATCTATTCCCTTAGTTTTCTCAAAATATCTAAACAAATTTCAATTCATGTCACTTCTGCCTCCACTTTAATGCACAAAACATGCTTACAATGTGCAATGTTTGACAACCATAAGAATAGGCAATTGTCATGAGAAAAAAAATTCTACTCATTATAAGCAGTTAAAGATTCCTGTAGCACCTGAAAGACAGACAGAACTTTTCTGTTTCAGAAGCTCAGAAGTAGTAAAAATGACTCAAGAGAGTATGTGAAAACCAATGGCCTAACTACATGATGATATATTCAAACAGTAATGAATGTTTATGAAGTGGTACAGGACACAGAACAGAAATATATATTCCTGAAACATTTTGTTACAAAATGAAGTACGATATTCCAAGCCCTAAACTTTGTAATTCTTGCTGGCAACATATTTAACGATGAAAATTACATATATATGGTGCCAGTGAAATAGTGACATCAGTCAACAAACAATGCTTATGGATGTAGAGGAAGACAAAAGGGAAAAGGAATCCTCAGTTCTGTAATGATATCCAGAATAGTCAGGAAAACATCCTGAAGAGACAACTAGAGCTCCATGTCACAAACACAGTGAAAAGACAGGCAATCACGATAGGCAAGAGCAAAGTAGCCCATGAATCTTACCTACAGAAGCAAAATCAAATGCCAAAGTAAGAACACATAAATATAGTCCGTAGCTTATCATATACACATAGCTGAGTGATGACCTCCAAGAGCTGTCAGGGACTGCAAGCACATAACCCAAAGCAGTATTTGTTGAAAATAAACTAAAATATTCCTAAAAAGTCTTAAAAGTATTGGATAAATGCTGTAGCATTTCTTTAGTGAGTACACTTCCATCAGCGAGTCTGAGACTTCAGTACTATTTGAATAACTAGGAACTTTTCAAAATCGGTGTCACTTTTGAGTATGCCAGACCTAGAGTTCAGTGCTCTGAGTATACATTTGCAGTCACCTGATAACAAGTCTTTTCCAGAAGCCTTCCACTCATCAGTCTCATTGAAGAACTGGGGACGTACGCAATGTATTATAGCTCATGAGGCAATTATAACCTGCCAGTACAGTTACACTGGCAAGAAACTTCCAGTGCTAAGTATGTGGTTCAATGGAGAAAGTGTTACTGGCTAAGCTGCACCAAAGGCATTTAAAGAAACATTCAGGCTATTCTCCTAGGGTTTTTCAAAAGGGAAATTACTTACGTTTACTCTGGAACATTTTTTAGAAACTTCTCCTGCTCATATACTGCTATTAAACCATACAAGTTTTCCCACTACTACATAGCCATCTTTTTTTTACCCTTAAAAGTATAATGGAAATAGAATTGTTCAGAATGCAATATAGTGTTTTCATTACTATTAACGATAGATTTCACTTTCTACAGAAAATCTGTTATTGCAATTCATGCTGCACTAATTACATTCCAGTTGCTTAAAAACACAGATTTTGGGAACCAGAAAGGTGACCCCAACAAAAAATACTCCCCATTAAAAATCAGAAGCTGGATGCATAAAAAGTAACTATTTTGAACTAACTTCCTGATTTATGAATACTCTTTCCAATAGCTCAGTTGCTAGAAATCCTAGCAAAAGGCAAATACAAAAATACACAGATTATGCCTTAATTAAGTCTCAATTCTAATGCCTAAAACTATTTCTGGAATGCCCTCTGTTATCTGTTAGCTGTAGGAGTGATGCAGATGTTCATTATAAATGTTAGTGAACTCGTATTTCTGAAGTAATTTATGATCCCAGTACTAAAACATTTTAATGTAAATTTATTTTAAAAGAGAAAGCTCTTCCTTTCAGTTTGGTACAGCAACACAAATTTGGATTATCTCCAAATTAAAATGCATTGTGCATGAAAATTTTAACATATACCCATATAACTCTCTCCAATTATTTTACTTCAACTAGTTGACCAAAAATTAATTCAAAAGCAGAAAAAAAAAAATCATTCTTCTTTTTTAATACCTGTTTAAAATTTCAATGGAATTTATCAGAAAAGCTCTTTTTTATAAAAAATTTCTAGCCAATCTAGATTAGATGGATAGAGCTAGATTTTTCAATCCACAGAATACACCTAACAACATAACTTGCTCTCATTCAGATCTTCCCAGCATATCGCCTGCCATTTCACACGTATAGCCCCTAATGCCAAGCGCTGAGCACTCAGTCTCCTTTGGCACTTGCTGGCCTCTCTAATGCCACAGGGTTCGTAACTTATTATTATGATGATTTTGATTGATTTGTACTGAAATAGTACCTTGAAAAATCCACTATACATACAGTCCCTGCCCCAAAATGTTTACAGTTGAAGTGTAAGATAATGACACTTCTCATCCATTATGGTTTTGTCTGAAATGCGTCATCACTCTTCAGACATTCTGACTTATTTAGAGTCAGTGAGTTAACACTTCTTTTAGCACCTTACCAGCAGATATACACATCTATCTGGCCTCAGCTATTTCTTAGCTTACCTGGGGCTAAAGACTCAGTTACAAAGTCTGACACACCTTTCTCATGAATTTTTCATTCTGAATTACTTTCAAAACAAGAATAATTTTAATGTATAAAACATTTACCAGATTTTAAAAGAATAATAGAAAAACATTACAATTATTTCAAAGTAATAATTTAGAAATAAAATTAGTTATAATATCTTGAAATTGAAAATCCTGCTCTGCATTGCTCTCTATTCAAGTAGCTCTATAAAAATGGAGAGATTTGGCACAAAATTAAGTAATTCACTGAACTGAAGCATCGTGTTCTAAAGCCAACTGAAATAATCTACAGGCTTCATGCAAATTATGTTGAAATGCACTTTTTTTGCAAAACAAAGTGCAGGTAGAGAACAGAAGAAGGTATGTAGTACATTTTACAGACTACATATATATGCTGAAGACAGAAAACAACAACAACAACAACAACAAAAATATTAAAAAAAATAATAAAACTTATTGCCAAGGCTACAATATTTCATACAGAATATTTTTAAAATAATAGTGAAAGGTTGAAACAAGACACTGGATAAAAAAGATACTTTGTCCCAAGGGCAAGTACTGTAGCGATCAATTATGTCTTGAATTGCAGGAACAAAATTAACTAACTTGATTGAAAGCACCACGTTGCAATAAAAGATATCATATACAGATGAACAGGAATTGAGAATGCTATTCATTTGAAACAGCAGGTATAATATACTGTACCTCTATACCTCCTGATGGAATATTTCTAAATGGGCTACCCATATTTTGTAGCATGACTGCACTTTGATTTATGAAGCCAAAGTAAATTATATGCTTCGCCAATAAAAATTCCTTGCAAAGGCAGCTTTTTCCATTTCATTTTAAAGTGAATATGAAAAGAAACACATACAGAGACTTTTTTTTATATAACAAACATTGCTATGTAAAATATACGATACAGGTACGAAAGTATGTTTGTATATGTGTACAAGGGTATTTTCTGCACTGACACAGTCTTTGGTGTAAATCACTTTGCAGATATGCAGATAGCACAAACAATACTTCCTGTTTGATGGATGGGAATGGTCAATGAAAATAATTCACTGGATTGTTTTACAAGTGAATGAAATCTCCTCAGTAATTTTGTGTTATACAGTAATTCTGTGTGAGGGCACTGATAGAGGGCATATCCAGTAAGAGGTGTTGATGGGCCAGCTGCCTGTACATGATAGTAGGCTGTAGGCAGCTGATGCAAGTAACCCACACCAAATCATGCATTACATGTCATGGGAAGATTACAATATCTGATACAATGATGTTACTTGCATTGTTAGCATATGAGTTTCATCATCTTTAGCTTCAATTTCACTTTCAGTGCTGCCATTTAGCCAGTGAAAATGTAATGTAAATGTTAGTGGAATGATCACTAACATATTAAGTTTAGGCAGCTATAGCTCTCCATCCTTAGGGATATTCACAGGATCCTGTTTTGGTCATCTAACGTAGCTATCTGTGTGGTGGAATCCATCTCACATAATGCTGGATGTGTGAAAGCCAGATGCCTCATCTTTCCAGAGAACTGTTGCTTTAATCTGGGGGGTCACCACCAGCTACATCCAGACTGTGCAGAAATCAATCTTACTAAAATAATTCCTTGGCATGCACGTTATAACAATAAAAGGAATGAATCCCTACATTAGTCCTTTGTTGTTAGGCATATGAAGTAAAATGTACCCATTTGACTGGGATAAAAGTGAATTATATTGCCAGGATAATTCTACTTTGGTAGAATTTCTTTCACATTGAAAATAAGCAGAAACATTAGATAATACAGCCAAAAACTTTACCCAAATCTAACAGACATCACCAAATCTTCTTTCCACAGATTCTGGCGGAAAAATTAGAAAGAATATTTGAGGAACTAGGTCTCACTGTAACTTCAAATCTCTTTTCACTATGTCAATTCAGACATTTTCAACAGGACTTTGAAACTTTTTGGAGAAGAGTTTGAGGCTGAGGCTGAGAGATCAACAGAAATACCACCAAGCTATTCACTCTCTACTTCAATGACCACAGTTTCAACAGGACTGTAACGTCAGTGCCATAACATTTCTTTTGCTTCACTTGTAACATCATAGTATACATAATTTCTCACTTCCTTATTGATAGTTAGATGTAATTATCATGTTCATTCCAAGCAGCTTCTCTCCCTGCATTGCACTAATCTCATATTGCATCATCCCTTTTGTCACTCAGTCCCATGGCTTTCTCTGCCTCACTCCTTCCTGCCTCACCTTATCTCAGCTCCTGTTCCAGGAACACTCTTGCACTGACAAATCAACTTTTGGGGAGATCAGAAAGAGCAACTTCACATTTTCCTATTCACACCTCATCCACTGCCACATGAAGACTCCCCATATAAAGATACATCATCATGTCGAAACTACTTTCTACATTTCTCAGTAAAACCACAGTTCATATTTACAGCAACTAATATTACTTTCTATCTGGAAGGGAGAAGAAAGAAGACAGAACTGTTCAGGATCACTGAATAAATCAAGTGAACGGACAACAAGATAAAGTTTCGGTAAGATTTTTCTTTGCCTTCTTGTGATGTCTGTTCAGTTTTGCCACTTGACCAACATTCATACTTAAGCAGATGATAACTCCTATTAGGGATGACAAAATAGTACTGTTATTCTGGTGTGAAATCTCAGAATCAATAATTTATTTGCTATTCCAAAATAGGCTATTTTGTCCTCCTTCCCATCAAGAAGGAACACCTTCCTTTTAAAAAATCTTCTGCATAACTGGTCCCTCTCCTTCCTGCCCAAGCTGGAAGCTTTCAAAATCTGTCAACTGAGATCCGTGTCACCTGTGCTTATTTGTCTTCCCATGGAAGGTCAGCTACCATTCTAGAACCTTAAAAAGACCGTATATCCTGTCACTAGGAGGATTTTCTTCCACATTCATCATTGTGCTGCTGAATCGCTTTTCACTGCAGTAAAGCAGGGATTATTTAACAGTGATCTGCAATATGTTTTCAGTGACACTTATTGTAACTCCCTTCTGCTGTAAAAGACCCTGTAACACATGGGTCAACAAGCAGAATCCCTGAATTCACCAGTTCCCTTTGGAATAGTTTGCTAGAATCTTTATTTCTTTTCTGGCAATAAGAAGAAGTGGAAGAGTGAACTTCCCTTGGCAATGATAAGTAATCCTATGATGAACTTGTGTTCTCTGAGTCACAAGTGCAAGTGGTATTAAATGCAGACTGTTAGCAGGAAAATAAATGTAGTAATAAACTGTCTTTGAGAAGTGGGCACCACTGACAAGCACTGGAATGTCTTGTGGTAAATACATCCCTTCTGAATGTACCATCATCAGTGGGGTTGTTCTAGGTCTAGATCATGTTACCATAACTTTGCAATGGCTTTCAAGTGCTTAGAAAACATACGAGCAAATGAACTGAAGGCAGTAAATAATAATAAAATACTTTACATTTCCAAAGCACTTTGATCCTAAAGCTCACAAGGAATGCAATTGTAATCATATTTAGGCATGAAACAATGTCAATTAGCACCTAGTAAAATTTCCCAAAATTCTTATATAGATACCAGCCTCCTTCTGAAAACGCCATTAGGTACAGATACATCTGCAGCTTAAGATTTTTAAAAAGCAATACAAGTACATATAAGTTGACTTATCAGTTTCAGTTTAAAGGAAACCTTAAAACTCTATCTTGCAAAGACCCTATTGAAATAGCAAACCAAAATCAAATCTAAGCTTTAAGTATTCTGTTTGTCTGTTTCCTGAAGCTGTCTGTTAGAAATAAAATACATTTAAAATCCCCCACTGTGAGATTTTAACTGAATTATCATACTTTATAACTTTTCCCTATAAATGCAGAAAGAGATGCAAAGAAACATCCTTGCAGAGCACTCTGTCTTACATCCACAAGTACCGAAAAGTCCGTGCCGTCAAGGTCCAATATGGGAGCTCTTGCCAGCTTTGAATACCTCAGTGACCTAACATGTTCTCTTCAAAACTGTAATCCTTGGGAGTAGTGTCCATCTCAACACTATTTAGTGACTTATAGATCTCATGTGCTGCAGCCAGAGTGAATTCTGAATTGCTGCTAAACTTCCCTTGAACTGCAGCCTGGATCCACCTCCATGTTCTTGTAACTGAAGATGCCAGCAGCACTGTTTAAAACTAATAAACCATTCTCCTTTCTGTCAAACTTTCAGTGTTGGCAACTAGTCATAGTTGCTTTCTTTATGGTATTCTTTTCTCTACCGCTTCTTTACTGAAACCTCTCACTCTCTTCTTTAATCCAGTATTCCTCAGTTTCTATGACAGTGTCTTTAGAAACATGTTTTCTAATGACCTGTCTTCTCATCTGCAGTCTTCACACAAACTACCATCTTTTTTCCTGGAGAAGTCAACCCATAGGTGTGAATTCCAGACCAGCAACTGTGCTGAGATCTTTGAAGCTGAATAAAACACACCTCAAATCAAGATTGTTTTTAAATAGTAAGGGACTGAGATTATTAAAGTGGATAAGGAAGATGTGAAAAGTACTGTATTAAGATGGCCTTTGTTATTTAGTATTTCCTAGGGGCCCATGATATACATCGCAAGGACTTGCTTCTGAGTGTAGAAATGAGCTGTAGCAAGTTTTTAATGTGCTTTGTTATGCTTTAATAGTCAAACTCATTAAACTATAAAAATGTAACGGTGCTCATAAAAACCTGACACTCCTCACTAAAGACAAGGCCACTGGAAGCTGCCTCTGCTCCAGCACAACCCTGCTGAGCCACTTTACTAGCTCTCTGACCCCCAGATCTGGGACGTGGCGGCACCGCGGCTGCTTTCAGCTCCCATAGAAGGAGCCTAACCCACCAAAAAACAAAGTAGAGGCTTAGAGCTTTGTTTGACTACAAACTTTTACTGCCTGCTGCAGACCTTTCCAATTTCAGAATACATTGCTTCATTGCTTCCCAGCTGTCTCATTGAGCAGAACCACAGAGGTTAGACCTTGGTGGAGCCAGAAGTCTACTATGCAATCTTTGCCCATCTCACTTGGGCTGCTTTAATAGAACGTGCCTATTTGTCTAGTGGGTTTCTGGGAGATACTAAGACGTTGGCAACAAAGGTCTAGAATATCTGTTCTGGCCTATGCAGGTTGTGCTACATCACCTTAGCATCAGAATGCCATCCAATGGTATCCTAAACAATGGAGTTCAGATGTGCCTTCAGTTTTTTTTACAAGATTCCTCAAATGAAGAAGCGTGAATGAAGAAATTAAATGATTTCTCTGGGCATGGGCATTTCTTATTTGTTTGGAGTTTATGTATAAAAATATCAACAGGTCAATACATGTGCTCCTCTATGTAAAACAAAGTGCATTATGCCTTGGAAATGCATCTTGCATTTCTAGCAGAAACTGGTGAGTGTTTCAGTAGCCCTTAGTTACTCAGAGAATTCTTTCTACTGTTTCAAATAGCCCTTCAGAAGAAACTTCCATCTTCTGAAATCCCCGGAAGGAGATGAGCTGCCAAAGAACTGCAGCTGGATGCTTTATTGAACTGATTTTGAACTAAGTAGACAAGTCAGATATCCATCTGACGGGAAGGTAGGAGAAAAGTCTCTGAAAGACCATCAGTAACAATCAGCAATTACTTATCTAATATTTAAAGGAAGGTACTTGATTTACTTAGAAACACTAAGTAATTCAGCAGGTTTGAGATCCCTTTTTTTTCATGCAAGCCATGGGCAACTTGTTCTGCACTTCAGAATCTTTCTAAAGAAGCTCATGATGACAGATCAAGCCAGATGAAGAACTGAAATCAGATCTAACATTTTATTTGATCTGCACAGCTGCTGAGATCTTTCTTAAACTAAGATATTGATAACTCTGCCACAGATGATACAGGTCTTACTGAAGACTTCGAGTTTACAAATCACTTAATGTGGCTCTGTTGGATACAATCCCACCACACATTTAGTGACTACACTTGCTACTGCTACCACCTTGCTATATAAATAAAAGCTGAAATAGGAATTTACTTCGCAAATTCACTTCTTTGTGCACGGCTTTGTCAAGTTTACTATCCAGCCTGGTACATATCACCCCGTCACTTTATAAATACAAGGCTGGATAAGACTCATTCTTCCCATTTGCAAATAATACATAGGAAATAGGGCTGGGAAAAACATCAGAAAGCCATCAATTCCATTTTTTTTGTCTCACAGCAGGTTCAATTCCACCTAACCATTCATCACAGGTGAATGTCCATAAAAAGCTACAGCCTCTAAGAGTACATGTCTCTTCTAAGACTTCAGAGTCTTTCAGTAAAAAAGTTCAGTAAGCATTCTCAATGACAGGAAATCTAGCTGTTCCTCACTGCTTCTGCAAATGTTGTATTTATGAAATTGCACAGGCATTCTTTTGAATGTAATAAAACTTGGAATATGGGACCAAAAATATAAAAACAATGCTGAACATTATTAACGTGTAGAAGTAGTTTCAACCTAGCTTTCCCTTCTAAAAAGTAGTGATTTCAAATAAAACAACTTGCTCCATGTGTATCTTATTTTTTGACATTAGGGGTAAAAAATAAACATTTATTCATTTTATACCTATATGCACTAGGAATGTTGAGTTTATGCCTATCTGAGAGTCAGTATGATAGTTTACTGTATTCTAATCATAAGCTGGTTACCCATGTTTCTGAATTTTCCTGTCCTACCCATCCCCATGCAGTACAGATGGCCCAGGGAATTCACGGTAACTTGCAGAAACTCACCGGCACTGGTGCATGTAGTGGAAACAGCTATTTGATGTGGAAACCAATAGCATACAATGCCATTGTGGGTGTGGAAAGGGATTGCCATGCCATTAAATCAGTGGTCCTTTTAATCCAATGCTGACTAACTCATCCATTACTGGTGGCAGATTTCTTAGTATCTGTTCCTTTTGTTCCACTGATGTGTTGATAATCTAAAAAGTTGTATTAAAAGAAGAGTTTTTCAGAGTAGGAATTTATTGAAGTCACATGCAATTAAACCTTATGTACTGAAAAAAGAGCCGCTAGTGTTAGCTTCATTATGCTTCTGCTCCAATATTGATCTACAAACTTTTTTCATTAATTTGTTATAAAGCGATTCCAAGTGAGGCTTACAGAATTTCTGGTATTTCTTCTCTCCATGGGAAAATCCCTCTGCATAGAGTTTGGGAGAATGAGCTGGGAAAGTGTTCATACTGAGTCATTCCTACAGATGAGGGGTGGTTTTGAATTAATAAAATAAATATTCCAGGAATAGACCTTAATTTATTTAAATCTGTGCACATCTATGATAAATGAAGGTGGAGGGCAATGAAATTCACAACTGAAAAATCAGAGATAAGATGCCACAAGATGCCAAGAACTAGCACAATACCTCATCTAGAATCATGTTCCTTTTTTTCTCCACTCAAATGCTTCAATCCATTCTGTTTTAATTGACATCTTCCTAATAGCTTAAGAGTTATATAATGCGAATGAAAAGTTAGTGTGAGATTGAAGAACAAAGCATTTTATTTCAAAGCTTAATTTGTCAATTCACAGGGAATGCAAATTTTGGTGGAGTTTCAACTGATGATTTCTGTGGTTGCTAGTGGTTGCATGTGGTTGCATGATCCCTTTCTGAGCAAGCTGATATCAATCACAGCAAGAATTTAACAACTGACAGGGCCAAATTCATCTTGGGTGCAACTCCTAAGTTAATGTAGTGACATTACATTTTGGCCCACAACTTAGTGTAACAGAAAAACAGAAAACATCCTCTTCATATTCTTTTACAAGAAGCAAAATACCCATGTGGACCTAAACTACACAGCAGTAATCTGTGGAGTCAATTTATATACAATGAGTGAATTTTGCTTACTACCAGGGACTCTGTCTATAGACATCAGAATAAAAACTCCACTTCATGCTCTGGTCACCGTGTTGGTTGTTGTGTTTTTTAAGCATATTGAACATAATATGGGATGGTAACCTGAATGACTCTTTCAAATCAGATAGCTTAATAGCGAAATCCTCAGGAAAACTAGTGTCCTGCACTCACCCATTCATGCACATTTCTGCTTAAGGCTGAAAGGTAGAATAAGATTTTCTGAGAAAGAGGTGAGAGATGTTGATATCACCCCTCAAAAACGCTGAGTCTGAGAAAATGAGAAAGAGACATATGAATTGAGGAAATATGGAGAAAGGGATGTATCTGGACAAATAAATACCTCTGAATTGTTGAAATGACTGAAGAGAAAGGTAAGTGCTTACACAGAATAAAAAACAGAAGAGAGGCTTCATGGATTCAGAAGCAAGACAGACAGAGGTAATAACTCTCATTAGACCGACAAGTATGGCTGGAAAATTCAGAAAAACTTTCAGCCCCCCTGTGCTATTTATCTAATAAAAAATATTACCTCTACTCTCAAATCTTGTCTTGACTCTGACCATCATTGCCACTACATGATTACCACTGATTCAGAGCAAAGCCACAAAAGGATCCTGTACGCCTAATAGCATTCTGATCTACCACAAAACCAATCCAAGCTGGGTATGGAATCATGGTCAAAATACCACGTACATGTATCCACTCTTTGGCCTATGTGTCGCCTGCAGAANAAAAAAAAAAAAAAAGAAAGCTTGGAAACCTGCCAAAACCTCTCTAATCTCTTTGCTTTCATCTATCCTGAAGAAGTGACCTCCACATTCAGAACACCTGCTCAGGGAAAGAATGTGTCCAAAAGGTACATATTTTGCAGTATTTGCAGGGTTGAGGGAAGGATGTCAGCATGGACACAGACAAAATAGTAAGACCATACACTCTTGTATCTCTGATGGTAGAACAAAGAGCACATGCTCCAAAAAGATGACAAATAGACCTAGGTAAAAAAAGTGTTTCTTGCATCTCGTACAAACTAAGAGGAGCTTGAGATGCAATATAGTTTCAATGTATTTCAGTAATCCACAAATGCTTGATAAGTTTTTACAGGGAGGAAATGCCCTAGCGTATCTGCCATATTTAGTATTAAAATTATTTTTACTAGTATACATTTTCACCCTTTCCATTAGTAGAACTCCAGGAGATCATTTTGTTCTTCACCCTACCTCAGGGCAGGATCACCTCTGCTTAAATATCTGCAGCATCTTCTGTCCCACGGTACTTAAAACACTCTGAATCTAAACTAGCATCCAACTATGGAAGAGACACCACTGATCTGAGTCAGGCTTCATAGTTGCCTTTCTTCGTCACTGCAATGCTGCCCTTTCTGGGAAGAGCATGAGAACCACTTATTCTTGCATAGAAACCGTACTGCAGTTCAAAGGAAAAAAAAGAGCAGAATCTGCAGGGGAACCAAAACCCAACAAATGTGAAATAAAAATTACATGTAAATCTTAAATATTAACGAAAATACAGTTTTGTTGTGAGTTCTCCTTTGCTTGCAATTAAGCATGGATCCTTGATACAGCTGTTATAGCTCAGGGGAGAGCTGTGAGCACCAAGTGTACCCCACTGGGCTAGGTTCTCCCACAAGCACAATGCAGGAAGTCAGCCAAAGCTATCGTAAGGCTTAGAAGGCTATGAATATGTGAGCTGGAAATACTGAGGCCACCTGACAGAGCTGCTCGCTGGGAAAATGCTACAGGATCATAAATGATCCTAGCTGTCACCCTAAGGGCACGACAGTGTCCCATACACAACTGGAGAGCCCTGGGTTAGCCGTGGCTTAGTGGCACGCTTGCCACCTACTGGTCAGCAGCTCATCACGCTGCTAAAATACTTCCCTGATATCTGTCTAGTCTCGTCCACCATGTGCAGAAACCTCTCTGTACTATCGGCACCATATATCCTCCTCTCATCCACAGCATTACTCAAACCAAGAAAATCCTGGAGAGATCCCAATGCAATTTGCAAGATCTTTGCAAAACCAGCTGTGGTCATGGATGGTTCCCAGCTGCAGCTGCCTTTCCCCCACCCTCTTTCCACAGCCTTCAAATTCCACTTGTAAACAGAAATCTTAAGATGCATATTACAGCTGGCCATCGTAGTGCTGATGCAGGGTATATACTATCTAACTATAGCCTATCTAATTCGTCTCCCATTTGCACTTGCTCTCTGGAAAAGCACTAGCACTTACACTGGCAACTGCTGCTCAGCAGGCATCAATCTTGCCTGTTAAGTGCATCAGGCTTGAGCTCGAACTTGTACTGAACACTGGCCTCAGTAAGAGTCTTTGCTGACGAGGAAATGAACGAGTAAAAGAAGAGGGAATTCAAAGCCCTATAGGTTGCTGGCTGGAACTTAAAGACTAGTGCCTAGGGCTGCTTGAAATATTTCCTTAAAATTGCTTTTGAGCAGGAAATTGGATTTAACCCCCCTCTCTCCTCCCTAAAGCTGTCTACTTTTGCTTCAGCCACAATTGGAGTGGTTTGATTGCCTTGTGCTCTCATCCTCCTGCGTGGTCTGTAGCTTGCCTCTCCCACAGAAGAAAAGGGTATGTATCCCAGGAAAAGTAACAGCCAGGCACTTGTGATTCATCCTCTCACGATAACGAGACATCTCTTAAATCATGACAGGAGCTACCGTAGTTCAGGTGAGTTCCAAGGCAGTATTACCAACCTGGATGAACCAGGTTTTCAATGTTACGAGTTACCACTGGAATTTCCACTGGAAAAGTTTGTTTCCCTTTCTTAATGGGAAAAAATATCTAGCCTTTTTCTTCCTAAACAACTCTATCTGATGGGGCATGGGTCACTGAAAAAAAATTCAAAGTGCTTGTTGTAAAAAAAAACGAACATATATATATATATATATATATATAAAATAAAGCATGGTCTTCCTTTTAGACCAGTGCCTAGTATCATCACAGAATTACTACTTCTGATAACACCAGGTGACAACTTTGCACTTAGTAACCTAATCATGGAGAAAATCCTCCAGTAGAGGCTGGCAGCTCCTCTGTAGCAACAAAACAGGAGCTGCTTGTCTGATAATTCTCTGTGCCATCCTCATTACAAGCATAAATTGTGAACCTCAAGGTAGAAACACAGGTCTCTGGCTCCAAATAGACAGATCTGTCATAAATATATTCTGAAAGTCTTCAAATATGGAAGAATAAGTCCTGAAATCTCAGTGACATAAACTTGGAAAAGTGATAGATACTCATGACATTTTCAGCACTGATGGGGATAAGGGATTAATATGCCAATATCTGTTGCATGCAATTGTGTCAAGAGAAACTAAAGTTAAACACAGTCTTGCAAAACACAAATCCTGAGGCTGAATCCTGAATCCTGAGACGCATGTGCCACCATATGCCAGTGAAACTAATAGGAGAAGAAGGTGCTCTCTACGTGACACTGCCACCCCTTTAATACGAAGTTCATCTTGTGTACATCTCAGCTAGCTGACACAGACTTCTTTTATAGCCAATGAAAAACAACAGGCATCCCTAGAATACAAACCATATGAACAGTTTTGGGCATTTACAGTAGGGTGGGAAACATTATGCTAAACTGAATGGAGCCTGTGCATCTTGGTTCCTAGTTCCTTACTTTCTGTAATTATGCACCAGTGATAATGTGGTAGGATGTGCACAGAGGCAATTCTTGCTTCCTAGCAAGACAGACAAAACAATCTTTTGTCACTAAAGATGAAGGACTGGGAGCCTGTCAGGGAGAAAGGCTATTCTTGCCATAGGCTGCAATATGAGAGTGTGGATCCAGAATGGAAATCTGAGGTGAGAACTTGTTCTTGAGCTGATGGGACAGACTGGGACAGTGAGCACTGCTTCTCAAGTGGCAAAGCTTTCCCTCCCAACAATAGATGCTGCCTGATATGCCCAAACTCTTCTCTCAACATTAAGAGGCCTCCAGGGCTCTGGATCAGCTCTGATCATTCTGCTTGCTGTAACACCTAAACACCACTGTGCCTTTTTGGTCTTTTTTGAGTGTTAAGATAATTTCACTATTGTTCAGAAAAAAATGAACAAAACATAAAAGCCTTTTTTACTGACCATATATCATTCTTGTCACACCATGTGATTTTGGATGGAATGTGAAAGGGGTTTTTAGCACTCTGACATCAGTTTCTATGAGAACCTGCAGCCCACTACATTTTATTCAATTAATTCCTAATTAATAAGTTATATACTTAAGAAATGGTCTTGTAGGGTCCTAGCTAATTGTATAGCATTGTACATAGCAAAGATGTTTTTGTGAGTGAAAAATGAATGAGATGTCCTACAATAAGTAGTAACCAGAAATTTGGACTGAAGCCCATCCTCAGTAACAATTTGTTTCATTAAGTTCCCTGGAGTTTTAACCTTCACTATCCCTGCTACTGATTTTACTATGAAAAATAAAGAGTCGGGCAAAATTATTTTAGTATAGCTAGAAATGACCCTAAAGGGAGTTAGTAAGTTGTTTTGCCATAGAACAAAAAGAAGACATACTCCTCCTGACGCCCCGTATGCCTTATTACGTATTTCCTATATTATGTTCTGCAACAAAACAGAAGAAGAGGTCACAAGAGTTCCTTTGTATAGATGTCTCTAATTCCGTAAGTAAAGATTATCTTGTCTTGGGTCTGGTGTTTGATTTGGTTTGCTTTTTGTTGGAGTCGTTTTGTTTGTTTGTATGTGGTGGGGGTTTTTCCATTATGAGCTGTTATTAAGGGTGTATAACAGTATTTATATCACAATGATTTTAGTAGGAAGCTTAGATCTGCAATATAAAATCTTGAATGCATTACTCTAACTGTAGGGAGAGTTTCTCCAAGTCCTGGCTTGCAAAGCTTTGACTTGAGCTATTTAAGAGGAAGGAAAAAAAAAAAAAAAAAAA